>PVKE010040838.1:0-14427 GCA_004027555.1 Craseonycteris thonglongyai | reverse complement strand
TCTGGGTCCACGTGGAACTGTGGTTTTGGTCTAGTCCTGTACCTTCTGGAGGATCCTGTGTGGAGTGAGCTAGGCTATGTTTCTTGAACCTTTCCTGAACCTGTTGAGGTCCTTAACAGTTTGGGCTGCTGTGCAGAACTATCCATGCTGTTCTGGCAAGAGGAAGAGGGGTAGGTGCCTGTCTGGACTGGGATGGTGGGAGGAGGACAGAGAAATCCTGCTTCCTACAGAATGCTGACAGGCCCTGCACAGAGCCCTAGACACAGGCAACATACACTACTGGCTACATTCAGCACCTGGGTTCCTTCGTTCCTACAAACTAGTTTCTACAGGCCAGAAACCCCTCCATCTGCACTTGGGCAATTAGAGAGGTACTGACTGAGTCCCTGCTGGATACACTGCAGTGTGGGAGATAGAGCAGTGAGTACAGTGACTGTGGAAGGCGTATCCTTCAGGAGACAGAATTCCTGCCTTTAAGGAGCTTCTAATCTAACTGGGGAAACAATGTCCCTATGCATGAAATCATCACATGTAACAGAGATGGTAATGATGTGCTTTGCTGTTGGTAATGGAAGATCTTAGAAGAGAGAGAGAGAGAATAATTCAGGGGATATGGATGGCTGACACAGGATAGCAGGAAATGGTTTTGTGATGTTTTATTCAGTGTTGTCTCTCATAAAGCCGGTCTGTAAATATCACCTTGAATCCTACAGTCTGCAGAAGCCTCCAGTCTACTGCTTTCTAGTTCCAGGGTTTTTAAGGTCCTTGGACCTAGGGAAGAGGGAGCAGGTCTGTATGTTGAATGAGGTCCACTCATTGGCCACTAACTTTCCTTATCTCATGGTCCTGTTCCTTCCATTTTCAAAATTAGCATAGTGGGCTGACTACAAGACTGCATTCTGTTGACACCTGCACCACTCTAAACTGAGCCAGAGTGATTGCAGCTTTATATCTCTGAGTCAGACACACCTATTCATACATATTCATATTCAAGACTGAGAGAGATAAAGATAGAAAAATACAGTATATATTATATCGCATACACTTAAGACATATAATATCCACAACATTCATGCTAAATAAATGCGTCCAGAGCTGGAATATAAAAAAAGTAAGAAAGTGTTTTGTAAAATAAACAATAAAAGTTAAAAAAAAAAAAAAGAAAAAGAAATTCTAAGTTTCTAAGATTGTATTCAATTTCTAAATGGGAAATGTTTACTTGGAATTTACTAGATTAATTGCCCTCTTTCTGGGGAAAATAAAGGCTTAATAATGATATAACTTCTTATATTTCAGTTATATAGAAATAAAATCTACTGAGTTTTGTACCTTTATGTTTACCCTACTAGAATTTATTATGAGATATAAACTAAGACATGTGAAGGGAACTTATCTAGGTTTCAAAAGGGTTATTGTGCAAAACATAATTTCATCACAAAACACAGGATAGACCAAAACAAAATATTCTACACATAAAGATGTTATCTTGAGTTTTGGTGCTACCTGAAAGTTTGAATAGCTAACAGAACAGAATATCTTAGTACAAAAGAAAGTGTAATTCTAAAAAAAAAACAAACTATTTTAGGTGTAAATTTGGTGACTTTGGCAAATTGGAAGAGACAGTACTTTGAAGAAACAGCAAGACTGGAAGAAAAACCCATTGTCACAGACTAGACCTTCAGGATGACTTACAGCTCTCAGGACCAAGAGACCACTGAGCCATGTGGAGTCCACAACAGTGAGACCGTGGTAATCATATCCCTCCCAGATCAGATGAAGTTTTATACAGTAAACTACAATGTGAAGGAGAATTCATGGTAATTTAAGGTCATTTTTCAAACCCCAAAAGAGAATATAGCTTGACACATGGCAAAAGATTGAGGATCAACGTGGACATTCATACGAAAAGCAAACTTCCACCTTCCTCTACTCTTTGACACACTTGGGCAAGTAAGTGTCAGGAGATATATCCATATCATTTGTAAGGATTTTGGGATAAAGAAAAGCAGTATCCTGTATACCATCAAAACCACTGAAACTTGAGTAAACAAATTTAAAACAAAGGTAAAGAAAAGAAAAAATGCAAGAAATAAAAAAATTTCACTTTTTATATACCACCACCACCATTTCCTTTTGAACTTGAAATAACATGAGAGACTATCCCCAAGTTTTCTGTATCCCCAAAACTTGTGGCTGAGAGTAGAAAAGTAGGCTTTAAGAGACCTCTCTCTATTGGATAAAGTTAAGTGTGCTAATGTGGTGACTAAAGAACAAACAACTCAACTGTTGGCATGTAAATGTTTGTTCCTCACTCACCTTCCAAACCCAGAAGAGAGGGATACAAAATAACAGGGATAAAGGAAAATGTGGATTTGACTGATTATCTAACCACAAGAGGAGAGAGAGTGAGTGAGGGGGAAGGAGAGGAGGTAGAGACAGAGAGAGGCTGAGAGAACTGCTTTTACCTTAATTTGGTATTCTTAATAAAAAGGAGAAATTGGGACCCAATGCCTAAGTATATTTACAAAAAAATAAAGTTTTACTTTGGTAGTTTGTGTTTGCAGACTATAACTTAGTATCTATTCTACCAGTGAAAACATCTCAATCTAGTAATGACCATCTTATAAAGTTAGTACCATTATATGACAGCAGTGCTAACAAGTTGTTTGTGTATCCAGAATATTTGAACAAGAGAAAAATACTAAGAAAAAAATGCCTAAGAGAAGAAGAAGGAAAAATAAATGGCTCTCTGTGTTTAAATTTTGGTATAAGGTAACTTGATAGATGGTGGAAATGCTATTCATGTCTGCTTGAGTAAAAGGAAAAGGAAGAAAAAAAAAAAAGGTATACAATTGCCACTACCTAGACCGCAGTTATTAACCTTTTAGAATGAGAGGGATTAAAGTAGATGATTTCTCCAAATAAAATCAGGCCTGTCATTCTGTCATGCTATGGCTCTTTCATGTCAGGATGCAATCCAGAGCTTTTGAAGTATATTAAAAAACCCAGTATAACTTGCTGTTTCTTGGGCCACAAGCCAACATGAGGCTATAAAAGAAAGTGTCAAGGATGGCATTCACTAATGATGCAAAAATCACCCAAAGAAATAGGTAAAAGAGAATAAGGTGGTGAAGGATACCTTAGGAAGGGAAGTAAATAGTGGAAACAAGAAACTCAGGCAGAAACAACCTGAATTAAGATGACCTATATATGGAGTTGTGCTTATATGCTTTTCTTTTTTTCAGATAACTAAATTGTAGATGTTAATAGACAAGTAAGTTTTAGATATAGCACAAGAAACTATAGAACTCTGTCTATAGGAATTTCTTAGAACAGAGCATTATGGAAAAAAAGATGAAAAGTATCTGAAATCCTGAAAATAAAGTGTGTATTTGTGCGCATGCATGCTCGGGTGTGTTTGTGTGTGTGATAAAGTACAAATATATATGAGGGAAGACCCAAAATAAACTGGAATTATCTTCTGGAGGGTGGACCCTTGTATTATAGTACAGGCTTCCTCCGTTAGGTGAGTGTTCTAAGAACTCATCTGCATCACTGTACCAGCTGGTAGTATAGTCAGAGGCTGCATTAGTCTTCAGTTTATTTTTTTTCTAGATTCTTTCAACATGTTTGCCCACTTTATGATGGGTAATTCACACAAATGATGTGCAGCACAATGCACATGCCCTCACCCTGCTGAGTGTTCAGCAGTTATTGACCAAAAACAGCATAACCCCTATACCCCACCCTCCCTATTTACTCGATCTCACCCTGAGTTCCTCATGACCAACACCTCCCATTTCCCCACAGCCTCTGGCAACAAACATTCTACTCTCTCTTTTTCTAAGTTTAATTTTTTTAGATTCGACATATGAGTGATATAATATAATATGTGTCTTTTTGACAAATGTGGCAGAGTGCTAGATAGAATGCAAGATAAGCAAGTGAGGGGTTTGAATAGTGAGAAGCAGGTGAGGCATGAACAGGTAAGGATCTTTGCATTTCATCTCATTAAAGAAGTAAAGAAATATTAATGCATGTTAATCTCTATAGAAATCTGTATTATAATCTTTTCTAAAACTCAATCTTTATTTTCTTCTCCCAGATAACTAGATGGCTCATTCCATCAACTCATTTAGGTATTACTTAAATATCACCTACTCATGTCTTTATCCTATTTAAATCTCAAATTCTTTCCAACATAACCTATTACTTCTCATGACTTCTTTTTTTTTAAGATTTATTTTTATTGTTTTTGACAGAGAGAGACAGACAGACAGAAAAGGGAGGGCCCAGAGCAGTCCCCATTGTTGACAGCATTCGTTTTCCATATGTTTCACTCCACAGGTGGGTGCGGGGCTGCACAGGGCAGGAACTGGGCTGGGGGCCTCCCACATAGACCCCGGCAAGAACTGAACTGGGGGCACACCCCAATTCAGCATATGGGTCCACATGGGCCAGAGCTGGGATTCAATCCTGGGTCTCCCGGGCTGTAAAGAGAGCGCTTAACCCACTGCACCATCCCAGGTTCCCCTTCTCATGACTTTTTTTTTTTTCTCCTTAGTGCTTATCTTCAGTAATGAAGCAGTTTGTTTTTACTCTTATGTTCTTTGCTGCTCTGTCCCCAGCATCACACCAATGATATAAAAATATAGGAAAAGCTTAGTAATTATTTCTTTAATTGAGTTTAATCAAATTATTTCAATTCTGCTGATCCTTTTTATTTCTGACAATGATTTTTTGAGCCATTATCACTAAATGCTTAGCCTTTGAAACAGTAAAGAAATAGTTCACTTTAAGCAGAATCTTCATCCATTGATTTTCACAGAGACTTTGCTTCCCTCTGAGAGGCTCTGCAATACACTGGCAGCTTTTTTTGTTTTCCACAGGAATAATGTCTGTTTGTCTGTTTGCTTAGGCTACATCCCTCTCCATTCTGAAATTTCCTACTTCAGGACTCTTTGGAATGTTAAGTGTGAGGGCCAAAAAGTGACTTCCCTAGTGTGGGGTTTGAATTGAAAATGGGCTCCCTTTTTTACAAAGGTCCTCAACATTTCCTGTGCAATTCCAATAAATATTCACTGGAAGCAACTTTGCATGTTCACTTTGGCATATTACCTGCAAAATAGACCCAAAGACAGAGATATGTACACAGAGATGTCCTACAACTGCTCTTTATTTAATATACTATGAACATTTTAATAACTGAAAATATTCTTATAAAATTGTATTCTACTGGTTACACATTATTCTGTTACACAGAGGCATCGGGCCAGGTGGTCAGCAACAACATCTTGTAGGGACTACATACATAAAGCATGATTGGAAATAGAAGCTTCAGACAATCCCACAGAAGATCTGAGATGGGAATGGCCCGTCAGAGAAGCCCTGCTTCAAGGCACAAGGATAGCCATCTGTAGCTCCACATTAGGTATCAGTGAACAATGACCATTCCTGGGGGAAGAATTATCAAATTTTGGATAGCTCAACTCCCTTCAGACAAAGACATTGCAGACAATCACACCGGACTGCCGGTCATTAGCACACAATACTCCTGGTTTCTAATGGAATGAGTGTGTCCTGGGGGCACACCTAGCACTCACCACAAACTTCATACTATTTATGAAATGAACAAGAGAAGATAAAATAGAAAGAATAGAGGTGCGAGGAAGAACGAGGTTTCTTTCTCTGAGGTAAATAAAAAAATGGGTATAAAATGGAACAGATGGATCTAGGAGTTAACAATAATTATAAGGTATCATAATATTTGTGGTATATGATATAGCAGCTATAGTAATAATTGATTAATATTTTGTGGGATCTCAGAAAAAACAAAGTTTTATTCTGTTGAAATAAGCAATTATTAGTGTGGTTGTATTAAACATATTTTCTTACAATCATTAATGGCTTTCTTGAAATTATCATTTTATTATTATAATAGTATTATATTTGTAACAAAACTATAAAAGATTTAAAAATAGTAAGAAGAAAAATAAGAACAGATATAACCTCACTACCCTGGTGATGCTTGTTACCATTAGGTTGTAATCCTTTTAGGGTGCTAGCAGTGTCTGTCTATCTCTCTGTCTGTCTTTCTCATTTTCCACACACACTATATATGTACATATATACACAAATATTACATTCACTCACACTAATTTTATCATAAGATATGTGTTGTTCTATCACAACTGCATTTTGTGTAATGCATTATGAACATTTTAAGAGCTTCAAATATTCTTATATTATGTTATTCTACTGGTTACACATTATTCTATTACACATATGTATCTTAATTTCTACATATCACAAAGCTACGGCAACTTACTGCTTTTGGTGTAGACAGATAACATTTTAAACTCCTATTCTTTCATAAGCCTTGGGCAAGTTTTTCTGAAACCCAGTTACTGCAGAATATATGACAATTTACACGCCATGTTTATAATTCTTCAATATGTTCCTCAGCATGTAAGGGGACTTCAGGGGCAGAATATATCTTTGAAGGTAATTAACACATTAAAATGTTGATTAACTTACACATATAGTTATTTGTATTTTTATATTTTGCTGAATTCAATTTTTCATTATAAAGAAACTCAGCAATTATTATCCACTTCCCTAAGAGAGAATATGTACTACTTTAATCTTCATTCACATAACTGAGAATTAGATATAAAGTTTCTTTTTCTTTTTTTAAATATTGCCTTTAATAAATGCACACTCTCATTTAAATATTTAATTCTGGGTAGCTTGTCAACACTATGTATTGTTATTGAAGGTATTTTAACAGGGGGTAATTAAAGAAATTGGTGATGTACTAAATAGAGTCTTACATGCTTTTGCAGTGAACTCATTTTGTGTAGTACTAAGCTTTGTCATTACAAATGAAATGCAGCACCTGGCACAGTTATCATTATGCCTTTTACTTTTTTAGTACATCTCATGGCTATAGTACAATGTTATGATTTGCATTGTTATAGCTCAAATAAAATGCTAAAACTTGATTCAAAAAATGCCTTTTATTCCAGGGTCTAGGGTCATTTAATATATCATATTCTAATTAAGTGCTATGACCTCTTTAGACAGCAGCATGTTGATAAAATTATGGGAAAAATTTATAATATATATAAGTTGCTAAAACTTTTAGATAAAAGTACCTGATCCATGTAATCTAGTGAAATTTACAATGTTATATTAAAATATAAACTTAATACAATTAATCACATAAGTGAATTAAACTATCTGAAGGTAAAATAATAACTATACACAGCCAAACATACTATGAACAGATGGGAGGAAATAAAAAAAGAATGGTCTATTCAATGGGCCTGGCTTTGTTAATGAACTTGAGAACATCTCTTAACAGGACAAATACAGTACAGGAGACATTAAATTTAAAACAATGATTCCAATACAATAATTGTCTAAAATACATATAGTAAATCTCTCAACTACGAAACAGGTTACTAAGAGTATCTCAATCTCTATCTCCTAATGCTTTTAAATCATTATTCACATATAAATGTGAATAAAAATGACAAAGCCTCTGAAATATAGAGATAAAAATAGGAACAAAATGGTATATATATCACTAAATGTGTGAGGCTAAATTAGAAGCCAGACTCTCAGCAGTGATTTAAAGCATGCAGAGGACATCTTTCAGGGAAAGGCTGGGGGATGGGTTATTTTGCCTGCAGGCTCTACATTGAGCCTGTGGGGGAAACCCAAAGAAGTGCCCCTGTGCTCACTAACAAATGCTCTTTTTGTCTGCTTTTGTCTGATAGGTCTCATGGTTGCAAGTTTCAGTGAAGCTGGAAGTTGGAAGTTCCTTCCCAATAGTAAGTCACTCTTCCTAGGATGAAGTTTATAACAAGATGGGGCCACAGTCTTTCTTAACCCATTTTAAAGTGTTTTCTCATTCACCCATGTGTGCCTGGGAGAAAGGAGTTCAGGAGCTTCCTATGTTACCATCTTGGGGGAAACCTAAACATTTTCTTGATGGGATGACAGAAATAGTAAATTTTAAATGGTTTCTTACTGAATTTTGTTGTCAGACTTTTAACAGTGTTGCACTTTATTCTGACAGACTGTTGAGTTGCATAAAAATCCTTTGGATCAGGGTGAGTCTAGAGAAGTAATCAGCAAACTTTCTATAAAAGGCCAGCCTCCATCTATCTTAAGCATTGAAGGCTATATGGTCTCTATGTCAATTAATTAGCTGCGTTGTTGTAACACAAAAAACCTCCATAGATAATATGTAAATGAATGGGAAGAGTGGTGTTCCACTAAAGATTTATTTACTGAATCAGGCAGTGCATGAGATTTGGTCCTTGCTTGCTAACCTCTGGTCTAGAGTCATCTATTCTATGGAAGTAGTTCAGCCCAATTGCTAAAGCATGGCTTTCCTTGTATGCCCCATGTATTTAATGAGGTTTCTTTTCTTTGATTGCTGGGTTTTGGAAGGGTCCATGGCCCTGTTGGAGGAACAGCAATTGTTTGGCTTACAGGTACCTGGAACTTATTCTTTCCTCTGAATTTTTTCTTTGCACTCATGGAGTTTCACTCTCTACAAGTAGATTGCTATTCCAACAAAAATTCCAAGTGATCCTTATGCACATTTCCAGAACTGTGTCTCTCTGTAACTCCCTCCTCACTGGTTATCTGCTCCCAATTATTCTAGCCACCTCAACTTCTCCACACTCCAAATTCCTCAAATCAGAAGGGCACACAGTTCTTTTCAGTTGGGTGTCTCTGCTCCAGGATTTAGAAATTGCCTGTAGTCAGAAAGCCAGAGTGATTGACAGCATTTACCTTCTGTTTCCCTCATCTAATAGTCCTGTGTTAATGGTTGTTCATTTTATCTAATTTTCTAGTTGTTTATGGAGCAAAGTAAGACCTTACCCAGAAGCATAAATCCTTGATGTAGTTTTATGAAGATCTTTTTATCAAAAACTATCTACCTAGGTATATTTTCTTTTTGAAGAACACTTTTGGACACATCTAAAAGAAAATGTAAATAGATATGTAACTGTTCTTCTCTATGATCTACAAGAGGTTAAAGGGCTTTAGGTTTTCAAGTTTTAGGATGGCAGAGTTCCACTTTTGAGGTATGCCTTAGGAATAGTTGCTATAGCCAAAAATGGTCTTATATACTGTTTGAATGTTGCTTGTTTGGAGAATTACAACCAAAGATATGTAAAAAAAATAGGTTGAAAATTTTATTTCAATCTATTTTGACTGATTCTCCCAGGTAGAAAGGTGTTAAACAGGAAAATTTGAAAGAAAAGTTAAGTTTTAACAGTGACTTTAGGAGTTCCTTCTTTATCTAAATATGTTATATCTACAGTATTATCTTTTTTTTTTGCTAAAATGAGTGATATTAATATTTTAGTCATTATACATTCCCTCTTTCTTTTCCATTTGCTATTGCTGTATTTTGTGATTTCAAATATTAAATATTAAATGAGAGAGAGAAGTGGTATGTAATGATAAGCCTACCCTGGCTGTGCAATTAGTGATATAATCTCGCCATTAAGCAAGCTCTGCTATCCCAGCAGAGAATTTAGACCTAGATATAACCATGGAGAGATGCTAACAATTCAATTATGATTAAATTTCTACAAATTACTTTTATCTAATTTGAATATCCAAGTTTTATATGATAGCTATATTAATTAGGGTTCTTCAGCAAAACAGATATAATATACTGTATAGTTAAATATTGATATCTGTATATATAGATATTTTTACCTATATATCTATCACTTATCTATCATCTATCTATCTATCTATCTACTTATCTCTCTATCTCTATCTCTGTCTCTGTCTATATGTCTACAAGGGCTTTCCAGAAAATATCCAGTGATAAATGCCTCTATTTTTCAAATTACATTACTAGGTACTTTCTGGATGGCTCTGATACATCTATGTCTATCTCTGTCTACCTATTATCTCTATCTATCTATCTGTCTATCCAACTATCAATCAATCATCTATCATCATCTATCATCTACCTATTATCAATCAAGATGTATTTAGGCTGGCAAATCCAAAATCTGCTGTGTGGACCAGCAAACTCACACACAGAAGAGCCAAAGGTGCAGATCAAGTCCAAAGAATTCCTTCCTGCCCAGGGAGGCTGATTTTTTTGTTCTATGCAGGCCTTCATATGATTTGATGAGACGCACTGACATCATAGAGGGCAAACTGATTTATCCCAAATTCATCAAGTTAAATGTTAATTACACCCAAAACACCCTCCAAGTTGACACATAAAATTAACCATTACAATAGTGTTTCTGTCAATACTTTAGTCCTTATTAAAATACTATCAAGAAGAAAATAACTTATAATGAATATGTTTGATAATCTAACAAAGACATACTCATTTTGTACAATATAGTGGAGAAAAGGTGTTGTGAGGAGGAAAAGAAAGTGGAGGTTGTAGAAAATGCATTAGAATGGAAAACACACAAGAAGTTGAGATAAAAGGAAAAAGTATATTTTTTGTATTCTATTCTTAAATCTCTAGAGCAGGGGTGTTAAACTCAATTAAAACACAGGCCATTTGGTGCAACAGGCAAGATTCACACAGGCCACATTACATTTACAAACGTCGCCAGAACTGAGTCAGTGCGTTTATACACGCCCCCAGGCCCTCAGGAAAGGCACTGGGCCACGTGTATACTCGTCTTCAGTAGTTAAAGGGTTAACGAGGGAATTGTGTGTATGGTATTGCCTCGATCTCCCCTAAGTGCTATTTTCTTCATAACAATTTTTTCTATTTTCATTTTATTTAAGAACATCATGGGTAAAAAATTACCTCGGGGGCCGCATGCAGCCTGCAGGCCACCAATTTGACATCCCTGCTCTAGAGTGTCTATGGCTATACAAAGACTTTACATGTCAGTGGCACATAAGGATAGTGGTGAAGACTCATGAGCTATGTTTTCAGATACTTCAAGGGTCATATGTGAAAACACTACACTTAGTGTGATAATTAATTAGCAGTTTTAATCACACAAGGGTAAAGAGACTTTGCAATCTTAAATATTGGTGTAAACATTTCTAAAGAGGAAAGATATTATTCACAGCAATAATTACATAATTAAAATTTGTTAAAGGAGTTTCTGTTCAGCCTTTCAATCTATAGAAATCAGATTGGTGTGTGTGTGTGTGTGTGTGTGTGTGTGTATACACACACACACACACACCAATCTGATGTTATATATATATATATACACACACACACACACACACACACACACACACACACATATATATAGGTTCTATGGCAAAAGCCAAAGAATTACTGTGTGTTTCTCACTTATTTGTAAGAAAGTCTCCCTAACTACCTTCTTTTATTTTTCTTTTCCCAAGATACTTAGAATATGTTAAATTCCTATGACACTTGGAGTCTTATTTCCACACTCAAAACTATATGCTTTCTCCAGTGTTTAAGAATATTTTGATTCAGCTATGGAGTTGCACTAGGTAGAACAGAGGATAAAGAATAAGAATCTTGTGGGGGTTTTTTTGTATCAAAAATAGCACTCTTCCAACTACTCAAAGATGTAATTAAACTGCCTCCATTTCTATAAGGTTTAATACTCATTTGAAAACTGGGTTGGAGTGTTGGGGGGCGGGGGGAGTCGGGAGGGGCATTAAATATATGGTGATGGAAAGAGAGCTGATTCTGGGTGGTGAGCACATAATGCAATGCATGGGTGATGTAATGTAGAATTGTACACCTGGAAATAATGTAATTGTTATCAACCAATGTCACCCCAATAAAGTTAACAATAAAAAAGGAAAGCTGTCTTTATGCTATGAAAAATAATAAAATGGCTCTTGATTCTTTCAGAATAACCTTTAAAATATTCATACAGATTTCATATTTTGATATTTGAAAACAATACAAGGGCTTATGTAAACATTAGAATGAGTAGATGATGCTAGAATAATATCAAATAGATCTATTTTCATTAATCATACATTCAAGTGCACATGTTCAGGTTTTGTATATGAATTTGTCCCATGGCAATATGAAACATTTAAGTAAGTGTTGCGGAACATTATGTACAACCCTGTGATTATTCATGAATGTTTGTAAGAATCTGAATCTTTCATTGCCCATACAAATAAATGCCACATTGAGCATTCAATATGTTTGATTGTGCAATCTCTCACACACAAAAAAATTCTTTCTTCAAACCATAATGTTATATATCACCTTACTATTGGAATTTTAATGTCATATTAGAGTATGATTCTGCACATATTTTGGGGATTTTGTGATATGAGCCATGGGATGCTCTTATGTGGTATCGCCTGGATCAATGGACCCATGCTTCATTATCCCACTGCAAAGAGAAAGTAGAGCAGAAGTGCTTGCCACTTACATGACTCTCTCTTATTTTGATTGTTTCATTTCCAGGGGTCTCCAAACTACGGCCAGTGGGCCCTCTCATCCAATCCGTGGAGACCTTTTTATCTGAATAAAATAATATTAAATAAATAATTAAAAACAACATCTATGTTTTGGTTCTTTTTTATTTGGACCTCGAGTGTGTAGTCGGCCCCCATACGGCTGTTTGATAGTTAATGCGGCCCGCGGGCTGAAAAAGTTTGGAGACCCCTGATTTAGACAGTAAATCTCAGTGTCATTAAAGGTGATCTGAAAGTTAAATATTGTAAAGGATTTCTAAAATTAACAACTGGCTTCTTTAAAAAGCAAGGTGAACAAAATTCACTTAAAACTATAGGTACTATTATTTTTCTTCCCTTTTTATTTTTCTTTAAGTGTACAAAAATTAACTTTTTTTTCCTAAAGCCTGCAGAATTACTGGGCTTGCTGAAATTAGACTTTGTAAGAAATGTCACAACTAAGCTACCATTTTGCTATAAAATCCTGCGTTTCTTAAAACAATATATTGTAATTCTCACAAAAATGTTAAAAAACAACTCATCGTATATCACTTAAAGTAGCTGAAGCGTGCATCAACATGGACCACAGTACAGAATAAACCTGATGAAGCTGGAACCAACTCACTTCATACTCCCACTTATAGTAGAAACAGGAAAGATTCAGCTTCTAAATCCTTATGAATACAAAATCAAGGTGTGAGCAACCAACACCATGTCATGTTCAATTACTTTCTGTAGTAGATAATTCTATGTGCCACCCAAACCCCTCCTGTAGGACTCAGACACTCCTTCCTCTGGAATTCCAACAGCTGAGTTTGTCTCTAGAAATTTACTTTAGCTGAAGAGAATGTCTTTACTTGGATCATGTCCTACCCAAAGTAGAAACCTACCTACTATAAATACAGGGGTGTAAAGTCATGGCTCCCTTGTCTCAGGGCAAGACAACTCTAAGGGCCTTCTCAACTCCAGTGCTTCCATGAAGCCCTATGAGTTCATCACATAACTGCTTTGAAAATCAACTTCTCTCTCTGCCTAATTCTGTTGCCTTTAATCCTCCAATATGTTGATGCTGAGAATATTACCCCCAGACACTTCCCTCATGCTAATCTCTATCTCAGAGTCTGCTACCCAGAGGTCCTGATTTAAGGAAGTTAGTGTTAGCAGTGTTCTAAATAGATAGATTTTAATTTGAAATATTGAAGCTGGGTGCCCAACCAGCCAGCTGGCAAAGAGGAAGGAATTAATTATAATAGCAGAGAGCCTTCCAGAGAACATTGACTTGTCAGTCTTTACAACAAAGACTGTGCCAGTGATAGATCCCTAGTTGGAAACAGTGAGACTCTGAGGCTGAGGATGGGGACATTTGGGTTTATCAACTCATATACATTAACTCCAGATCCTTTGATTTCTCTAAGATTGAAGACAAAGCCGGCTTCTTCCTAGTAAAAATGAGCATGCCTCCATTGCTTGAAAATGAGGCAGTGATTTCAGTCTCACAAGGTATCATGAGCAACCCTCAGTAGCAGGCCATAGCACCCTTTTTTCCTCCAAGCTGTGGAAGTGTTAGGCATACTGAGGAATATACGGAACTATAAAGGATTCTGTGGTCACTCCCAACAAACTTCTAGTGAGTTCTGCACTGGGATTGAGAATGCATCCTGAGTGTCCTATATCAAAAAGTTAAAACATGAGATTGAATAAGAACTGCTTAGTTTATTGATAAGTGAAAACTATTGTTTGATAAAAGACTTCACACCTTGACAAGTACCTTAGAAAACAATGATAATACATTAAGATGGTTCTTGTAAGCATGGAGAAAGTAATAGTCCATAATAAAGTAGAAATGCCAAAAATGCTATGGCAGATATGGGATAATTTTTTTTTTTTAATTCAAAAAAGTGGTGATGCTACACAAAATACTGTATAAGGCCAGAAAACCCACTAGTAAGATACGTTCTAAGAGAGCCTAGAAGCTGCTTCTTTTACCAATGTAGTAATAAT
>PVKE010040837.1:0-14419 GCA_004027555.1 Craseonycteris thonglongyai | reverse complement strand
CCCCCCCCCCCCCCCCCCCCCCCCCCCCCCCCCCAGGCACAGAGAGGTTAATCTGTAATCCTATCTTCTTTGCTCAAGCACCCTCTAACACAAAGTATGGTAATTTCTAACAGATTCACCCCCTCCAAAATTATGTGGCATTAGGCAGGGGGTAGAGATAGACAGAGATCTAAGCCTGAAGAGATAAGAGGCCAGAAAATTCCCTAATTAACCAACGTCTCCTCACACCTACAAATATTGGGCCTATTGTATTCATTACTTTTAAATTTAGATACCACTCCCCATCCAAAAAAAGCTAAGCTTGCCAGCTATTGACAGTCATCTTGATTTTCTTCGTTTTTTCATCTATAGTGGAAATAACCCCTACTCATTGAGTTTTATGAAATTAAAGTGTTTTGTAAAATATTTACATTGTTAGCACACATTTCAACAGAGCTCCACCAGCTACCTGAAGGGAATGATAGTCCAGCAATGAGCTACCGCTTCTAACGGAGGGGAAAAAGGCTAGAAAGTGGGTTCTGAGATGGTGTGGGCAGAATTCAGAACTGAATGTCCCTGAATTGACCCCTGCTGCATCCTAAATGCTAACACAGTATCTTTCTTTACAAATACCTGCATCAGAATGACTTGAGAAATTACAAAGGCGAACTTGCCATTTGGTTCTTAAGCAAGATAGCTGATTTTTTTTTTTTTTCCTAATTTGCAATCATTTAATTTGCAACCAAAGAAATATCTTTGGGTGACAAGGGTAGATAGTCACCAGGAAGTTCTGCAAGACCCTAAGGCTACCCACATAGGCCAGTTGTTCCCCGATGCTCAATAATAACGAACAATTCTGTGCTCAAATATGTGTCCTTTGGTTTTCAAGGCTTTGCTGCAGCTCAGCTCCTTTTGTATATTCCTAGGCCCATGTTCTGTGCAGTAACAATGGGCATTATTTGAGGGAATAGAAGTCTAGTGCTTTCCAGGAAATGTCCAATCTTGTTACCAGTTTTCCCTAACTTTATCTCTTAATTAGGATATTTTAAAAAGACGGTACAGTATATTGTTCAGGGAGTGAATATTTCTAGTGAAAAGCAATATTATATAGCAAAAAGGACACTAATCTTGGCATTAGAAATTTGTTTCTACTCTCTGTGTGATCCTGGAAAATCTACTTATCGTGTCTCCACTTCAGTTTTTTTTTATCTCTACAGTTTGGATACAGTGTTGATGGACATCACTGATACACACAAAAATTAATTTGAAAAGTGCCAAGCAAATACAAATTTTCATTCGTGCCCTTATTCAATTCAACCAACAGTACAGCCACCATGCCCTAAGAACTGTGACTGGGTTTGCAAATGAATAAAGCCCAAATGTTGCCTTTTGACCAGTTACTGTTATTATAGACAAAGCATAAAGTAACATGAGGAAGAGAACCTGAAAGATGACCGCTCAGAGCTATTGAGCATCACACCAGATGGAACCTTTGACTCCAAAGTCTTGACCACAAAACATACTGACTACAGATTATTATAATTCACATTTTGGTAGTTATTTATGAAGCATCTAGCATCTGTCTGGTTCTGTGCTAGGTACTCGTGACATTTAATTCTTATTTCAGCCTTGCAAGAAAAAGGTCATCATTTAACAGATGATTAAACTTCATCTTATAGAATTTAAGTAATTCATCCAAGTCACAGAGCTAGGAAGATATAAAGCAGTAATTTAAACCTAGATCTCCCTATTCTGCTCAGAAGAGACAAAATAAAAGAATGAGAATCAAACTACCACCTGTTCAATAGACACAAAAGCACCTCTTGCTGAGTCTGATAATGGGTTTGGAGGCTGAGTTGCAGTACATGGTTTAGGTTCAAGGTCAGGCACCTAAGATGGTCTCAATATTACCACAGCTCCATCAGTTTTCTGGAAATAGGGAATGTAATGGAGAAAGTTAGGAAATGCATTGACTTGGCAATAGGATGTTTCAAATTCTGCTTCCCTTAAGTATGCCCATATTCCTGTAGTATGGTATACATGATGCCTGAGAAAAGTATAGAGAAAGTAATAGGGAGTTTGGAAGGGCAAGATTAATTTTAGTATAATATCTATAATTATGGTGGTCTTCATGAAAGAAATGTTCTTCTTGGAGACTTTAAAAATAGATAGGATTAGTGTTAGTAGGGCCAGGGAGGAAGAGGAAACAAGAGGGATAATCTAGTGAGAGGGCTAGTCCTTTAATTCATTTGACAGATATTTATTGAGGACCCAGTATGTGCCAGGCACTGCAAGACACTGGGTAGTAAACAAAACAACAAAACAAAACAAAATCCCTGTCCTCTCACAGTTTACCTTTTAGTGGGTGGATGAGACAGCCAATAAACAAGACCAGTGTATAAAATAGATAGTATTTGAGATTGTGGTAAGGTAAGGTGACCAGATTTTAACATTGGTAAAGCGGGACACCATTGACTGGTGGGGAGGGGTTCTTGATTAAAAATTTGGTCTATCTCCCGCCGTTCCCTAGCTTGTCGTGCATTCTTTCCAAAAATCGGGACTTTTTTAAAATGCCATGGGACACGGGACAAATTGTTAAAATCAGGACTGTCCTGCCAAAAGCAGGACGTCTGGTCACCCTATGGTAAGGAGAAAAATCATGTTGGGAAAGAAGACAAGGAGTATGTGGAAGGAGTAGAGTGAATATGTGATTAGACAGGATGTCCAGTGAAAGTCTCACAGAGAGAATGATATCTGAGTGAAGACCTGAATTGGGGCTGGAACAGGTTCTGTAGATCTCTGAGGCCAAGCATTACAGGTAAAAGGAACAGCAAGTACAAGAGCCTGGAGGCACGAGTACATGGGGAATGTTGGAGGATCAGGGATGAGATCCCTGTGGCTAGAGAGAAATAAATTAAATGAAGAGCATTAGGAATGGAGTCAGAAGGGTAAGGGTGAGACACGCAGGCAAATTCCTGTATGTCTTTGAGGGCCATTGCAAGGAGCTGGATTTTATTAATAGTTTCAGTAGTAAGGGAGCCAGGGGAAAGTTTGTTCAGAGGAGTGTCATGATCTGACATATCTTAAGAGAATTTTTCTGGCTATTGTGTTGAAAATCAGCTGGAAGAGAAGGCAGATAGACAAATATTGAAAGGACATCAGTTAAAAGATCATTGCTGTAGTCCAAACAGGGGATATGTCTTGAACCTGGCAGAAGTAGATTGATGTAGTTTAATTCTGGATATATTTTGAAATAGAGCAAATAACTGTTGGGAAGGTATGAAGGAAACAGAGAAGTCAAAAGTGACTCCAAAGTATGTGTATTTGACTTAGCACCCAGAGGAATGGCGTTTCCAGCAGTAGAAGGGGAAATGCGGAAGTATGAATCGTTCGTGGATAGAAGGAAATTGTAAGATTAGGTTGGGAAGTAGCCTGGGTCCAGTGTGCAGTCCTGGGCTGGAAATAGGATTTCCTATCTTATTTTTCTGTCAGGGTGAACCATGCTGGCTATCCTAGAGAGCCTCTCTGTGGAGGGAAATGTAAAGTGTCAGCATTTGGGCAAGAGACCAAGAAGCGGGTACGGTAATATACCTCTATCTACAGTTTAAAAATATCAGGTGTCATGCTGTCTTTGTAAAGTTCCTATTTATCCCTCTTAAAGAATTTCTTTTCTTAAATGACAGACTCTGTCTTAACCGCAGCTGTTCATTTCACCTTATAATCATACTCTTCCTATATATATCTCAATCCTCTCCATTCTTCAATCACTGGGCCTGGTGGTACATTCCACCTCCTAAACATTTCTGTCCATAACCATGACCTCTACCCTGGGTAAGGCCATTTTCAGCTGTCATTGTTGTGTTGCCTCTTAATAGGTCTTCTTGACTCTGTTCCTATAGCCCTTTAACTCTTTATCCACACTATAGCCAGGTAGGTCTTTCTAAAATAGAAATCTGATCATGTTCCTTCCTAGTTTAGATATTACAAAGGATCTTCATGCTCCTGTAATAAAGCACAGCTAATTTAAAGTGGTTTAATCAGCCCTATCCTCCTCTACTACTTCATTTCTTCCCATTCTCTTACCTCCCAGTCCTTATTCTGGCCATTCTAATCTTTTTTAAATTCCCTAGTCACAATATACCCTATATCATCTGTGAACCTTCAAGAATGCTTGGAACACTCTTCCCGCCTACCCAACTCTACATCCAGCTGATACTCAACCATAATGCTCAGCTTCAGTGTGCTTCTGGGTCCTGTGCCCCTCCAAGTTCAGTCCTGCCTCAGTACTTGCACTTACCAAACCAGATGCCTATTGGCCTCTAGACTCTAAATAAACAACAGCAAGAATCATGTTTATCTGATCAACAACGTGTTCTCCACTTCCAGCAAGTTCTGAGCAGTCAGAAGGAACAGGTACTCACTTCATATTTGTCAAATCAATGACTCATACAAAATATTAGTTCTTTGACAAAACTTTCCCAAGAGCCCTTCATTGGAAGGGACCTCCCTTTTGGGGTCTCTACAGATTTAGCTCCATATGTACTACATATTTATTGCCTTATGCCTTTTGCTTTAGTTACATAGTTTCTCTCTATTATTGAACAAATTTCTTCTTAAGGGCAGAATCCATGTCCAATTCATCTATGTTTTCCCTAGATTATCTGCCACACAGATTTATGTATACTCAGACTCCAATAAGTGTTTATTGAATTGATTAAGTTAATGGAGTTTAAATGTTATACTTCAGAACTTACAAGTAGGCCAGTGTATGGAGACCTATGCTTTGAGGTTGGAAATGGTAGATGATAAATCTAAATAGGTAAGTTGAGGCAAGATAATGGATGATCTAGTTTGCTAAGCTAAGAGGACTTAATATTATAGTTTGGAAAACAGAGATTTGTTGAGGGTTCCTAAACCAAAGAGATATATTATCACTGATGTAAAAGAGATATTAAGGTATTCTTAAGAAAACTTTTGTGGTAGACAAATACAGTGCTATCATGTATCTATCCCCAGATTTTGGTAATAGGGAAAGTGAATATTAGTACTATTGAGGATTCAGATCCTTCTTAAGGGTTTTATGGGAAAAGAAATTGGAAATATAAAACAATTATTAGGCATACTATGTTGGCATCTGTGTTTTAGGGTTGACTCTAGTTCTAACTCTAATAAATTTCTCCACTGCATTCTCTAATTACACAGAATCCATGGATGTAACTATAGTAGAATTAAATCTCCAAGTTAATTCCTCATTTGTTTTCCAACAGGTTCTCTGACTCTGAGAACACATCATGTTCAAGACTCCAAAATGGGATTTGTGATCAACGCGATCTATTCCATGGCCTACGGGCTCCACAACATGCAGACGGCCCTCTGCCCCGGCTACGCAGGCCTCTGTGATGCCATGAAGCCCATCGATGGACGGAAACTTCTGGACTCCCTGATGAAAACCAATTTTACTGGGGTTTCTGGAGATATGATCCTATTTGACGAGAATGGAGACTCTCCAGGAAGGTATTGCTATGATTCTCCTGTAGACAGTAGAACCTGAACAACAGCCATCTCTCAATCCTGAGGTGCCTGATTCTCTCTTATGTGATTACGGTATCTAGGCATCCTGGCCACGTTTGTCCAGCTCTGACATCACAAAGTGAGCAAAGATAGAGAGGGAAAGCCATGTTTCCTGTGGCCAGGAAAAAGTATTGATGCTTATGTCCAAAACACGGTCTTGGACTCACCCATACATTATAGCAAGGAGCCTCAGATTATCATTAATCAAAAGCCAGCTCTGTGGGTTCTCTGCATATGTTTGCCATATTATTCCTTGTGTTCTGATCCCTTCTTGGGTCATAGGACTATTATTGTTCACAGGAACAATTCAATTTTTGGTAATCCCGAAATAAGGATGAGGTGCTTTTATATATTATATATTGTTTACTGTACCAATAGTGAGTTATAAGTCATATTTTGTTATTATCCTCCAACTGGAACACTTTCTCCCTTCTCAGGGGCTAACTTGCCCTTTTCTCTGAAATTTCATATTTTATTATTTATAGAGGAGCCTGAGAAATGTGAACATATTTATAATGATAGGCCAGCCTCCAGGAAAAGTCATTAGGTACCTAGAACTGATAAGACTTCATACCTATTTTATACTCCTAATATTAAGTGACTCTATACATGGGACTTTTACTCTATGATGGAGAACTTTATTGAAATGATATACTTAGTATAGCAGGGCTGGGACTTCAATCTGCATTGCTTCAGAACAACCAGCGACTTGTGGCCACCCACTGTAAAATCCCAAGGACTCTTCCAATACCAGCTTCTGTTTGACAGCTGTGCTGGAGAGGGTGGCCTTATATTCTGTTTGCCACTGACCAGGCCAAAAGGTTTCACGGGTCCCTCCCCGTCTCTCATCCTATGTGTCTGTGCATTGCACCAGCGTCCTTGCTGGAGCTTTGCTTCCATATACCTGAGATGAGCTGGAGCTTCTTCCAGCAGCTGTTACCGTCTCACAAGATGGACTTCAAAGTTCCAGCTACTTTCAAGCCATGCAGCTGAGTGAAAGTTGAACATTCTCTCTGGTCTGGAGATATGAAGAATACTGCTCCAAGGGGGTTGTTTGCCAAGATAAGCTGGCTTTTCTAATATGTTGTTTTCTAATTTTTGGTTATTCAGTATATTTGTTACCAGGGGTTAGAGGATATGGGTAGAGATACAAGCCTTTTCCTAGGATGTAAGAAAACTTGGTATTTGTAAGACTCCTTACAGAAGGTGGACCAAAGAACTTGGTGTTTGGCTTTAGGTCAAGGCCTGTGATCTGGCAAATACACGTGGATTTATCATTCCTGTTGGCATCCCTAGAGGGCTGACTTGGGATTTGTTCAGACTTTGATGATGGCAGCTTCACCATTTCAAAAAGTTTTCATGTAATATACCCACACCAGTTCCATAAACCAGATGGTGAAGAAATGTTTCAGATGGCTCAGCTCTACCAAGGGGAGACCTTAATGAGTTAGAGAGAACATCACCTCCTCATTCATAATCCTCCAAATACACTGTAATGGGGTACATTTATGACATTGGTTCTTAATCTCTTTTGGAATGTGAATCTCTTTAAGACACAGATAAAATTTATAGATATTCTCTCAATGACAATATACATAAAATTTTGCAAACAGTTTCTGGAAATTCATAGTTGTTTAGAGATTTTTCCATGCATTACTAAGGCTGGGTATTATATTAACCCATTAATAAATTATCAGAATTGGCCTCTGAGGGCATGAGCCAGACTCAGGAAAAGGTGGTTTGCAACTTTTTGTTTTTCCAACTAACCCAGTTATATTTACAAAATAAATATAACTACATTTATTGAGTGTGTGTTCTGAGCCAAACACTAAGCTAAGTCCTCTACATTTTAATCCTATGAGGTAAGTAATATTAGTATTCTTTTTTCCAGCTAAAGGCTTGCAAACTGAAGCTTACAAAGGTTAAATTAGTTGCCCAAAGATATGGTCTAATAAATGATAGTTAAGATTCTAACTCAGTCTCCTAGGCTTCAACTCCTAACCGTATACAGCTGCCTGCCAATTCATCAACCAAAGTCACAATCAAAAAGCCACTTTTTTTCTGAGAACTGTATTTGTAGGCATTATGTTGTTACAGTAATGGCTCCACTGGATCAAAGACTCCAAACTGAGCAATGATCAGAGGAGCCAGGCGTGATCGAGTGCCCCCCTAAAATGCCAATTATAGACAAGAGCCTGATCAGGGGAGCTGGGAGAGGGGGCGGCTTACTCGGGCACACACGTTTATGCATTGCTGGAGAGTAAATTATAATCATTGTTTTTAAACCTTATTGTTAAACTACTACCAGTTTGCAGTTCTTTACTGAAAACTGCAGTGCCAGGAGTGTTACAGAGTTCACCATTTTTGAATATACGAAATGTATACAGTCTTATAATGCCCCTGGTATTCTATGGAATTGCACTTCTTAATCAACATATAATATTTCTGCAGAAAAACATATCAATATTCACACACAGTGTGAAAAACAGGTCTCATGACACAGTGGGTCAAGTTGCGACACTAGGTAAGTTCAGGCTGGGTCATGTGTCATTGAAGGGAATTATAGAAAAAGCTACAGTTTTCATAGCTCTAAGAATTTCAGAATTATAGATAAGAAACATGGACCTTTACTATTTACCACCCATGGAATGGATCGCAGGTCAGCAAACTATGGTCTATGGGCCAAATCGAATCTACTGTTTTGTAAATAAGTTTTTATTGGAACACTCCAACACTCCTTTATATAGATACTCTCTATGGCTGCTTTCATACAATACTAGCAGTGTTGAGTAGTTTCAACAGACAATATCACAAAACAGTGACTGTTCCTTTACAGCAAAAGTTTTCTGACCTCTGGTATAGAGATTTCATTGAAAACTAAGGTTTCAGAGGCCTTGCCATTGTCTGGGACTGACCACAATTGGACAGAGGAAACATTAAGAGTCAATGTCAGACTGAGTACAACTGACTATTTTAAGAAAAAACTTTTACATTATATTGTGGGGGCTTATAAGCATATGAATATAAAATATTTGACAACATGAAGGAAGGGGGGATAAAATTACAGAAATCAAGTTCTTATATTTTTACATTAAGTGATACATTAACTTTATGTAGAGAATAAGATAAATTAGTAACATATATTATCATTAAAATTTTCATACAAGAATAGTTCAAAAGCCAAGGAGGAATAAAGAAACAATGATTAGCTCAAAAGAAGACTGGAATAGATGGAAACGAGGAATAGATGGAAAATGAAAAACATATATGACAAATATAAAACAGGGTTAGAATACTAGAAATTTTCAGCTGCTAAGCTGGTTTGCACATGGATTCTTAATACATGACTCTGTAGAAAGATCATAGAGATGATCTGTTTCAAGTTCTAACTTTCTTGGAAAGAAAACTAAGTTTCAGAGAAAAAAAAGGAGGCATGCTCGAGGTTACTTAGTCATGTAGTAGTAACAGAATAAGTATGCTATATACATCTCAGGCATAATCCTCAAATAAGAATTTAACTTACTTTTTTTTCATTTTCTTTATATGACATTTGAAATGGAGATATATTTATACACGTGTGTGTGTGTGTGTGTGTGTGTGTGTATCCATGTCTGGGAGGAAATCAAGCCATTGCCAATATAATGAGAAGGGTTTCATGGCTGTATACTTTCTGGATAGCCCTTGTATATATATGAAAAGTGTTTCAGTATTAGTTACCATTGAAGGTTTTGATCAAACCAATTCTGTGTTCTCTCTGTAATCTGTGATTATCCAACCTGAAAGGCATAATTACAATTGCTTCTTCTCATGGACAGTACTTGGAGTGTCCATTATGTTGACCAACAATTTATCACATGCAAGTATCTGAGAATCAAACTTGTTTTCAAAGCACCTTAGAATCAGAATTATAAACTGAAAGGACTTTAGGAGCTATATACAACCAATACTCTCCAAAGTCCCCCTCACCAAATGATGTTTCAGTTTCCCTGTCTACAATTTTGCTTTAGCACCTTGGGTAAGGAGGACTTCACTATTTCTGAGGAAGCCTGTTCTTATTTTCAGAAAGTTATAACCACTTAGAAAGTTTTTTCTGCCATCTGAACCCTGCTTTCACCTAGTTTCTCTTTATGCTGTAATAGAACTTTTTTTTTTCCCCCTTTTGGTTAAAATGTATTTTAAATGCTTTGTTTTTTTCAAACAATATAGAAAATTCATTTCAAATATTTCAGGACTTGCAACTTAAAATTGTGGCCAGTTCAGGAACAGGTAGATGGGGAAGGAAAAAAAATTTTATTTTTTAAAATCTAGATCCCTTCACATTTTATTTTACCATTTCATCTTTATTTAAAAAAAAAAAAAGCATGGATATAGTGGTAAGAGCCTTAAAATGTAAAATAGTTCAGATTTCTTCATAAGTAAATAATGGAAAATTGATCTCTCAGCTTTGTCAGGTAGATTGCAGCATTTGGAGCAGCCTAACGGACAAGTAAACGGTGGGTGGCTTCAAGTCCAAAGGCTTAGGGTAGGACTTGGCTCTACCGTTTGTATTCTCTACAGTCCAGTCACACTCATTGACTTCAAGGAGCTTCAGTCCCATGATCTGTAAAATCAACAGTTTGGAATAGATCTTGTCAGAGTTAAGAACTGGTAGAAATGGGGTTGATGGCTCATTTTGAGACATGCAATGAAACTTGCATATCTCTTCAAATCAATAGCAGCAAGGAAAGAAGCCTCCTGACACTAGTATTTCATTCTTCTTCCCAACCTAGAATGTTCAGATGTTATCAGCTCACAAAGAGTCACCTTTGGAAAATATAAAAGCCCATGTATTTGAAGTAACCAGTGACATAATATGAGTTCTTTATACCTCAGCATTCTAGTTGTAATACCTCGGCTCATTGTACACTTAGTAGCCATGGGATAACTGAGACAGAGTGGAAAGGTGTAGGACTTAGTTTTGTATCTTATAGATTAATAGTTTTCATTGAGAAGTAGAATTCAGACACTCAAAATCATTACCAACTACAAATAAAACACTGTATGATCATCCTTAAGCCACTGAACAACTGACAAAACTTAAGAGTTACTATTATGAAAAAGAAACTACAGTAAAAAAATGTTATTGGGAGTGAAAATGGAATGGTATCATTTTACAATGTAGGTCCAAACAAATTTATGTCAGCTTCGTTCTTAGCATTTCTGTACTGAACATTAGTCTGATTATATGGTAATCTGGTCACTTGAACCCAAAAGCTAGAAAGTGTTCCATTTATGTCATTTTCCACATAGCTAAATGCGCTGACCATGGGAGGTATTAGGAGGCATTTACAAGAGTACATGGGCCAATCCTATAATTCCTGAAAGATAAAATCACAGGGTACTCTGTGAAGACATTATGTACCTACAACATGTATATACAGGTATGTCTACAGAAATTAACATATCTTATGTCCCCAGACTGGAAAATCATTTTAGAAATGCTTCTCTGGAAATATACTTATATATAATAAAAATCTTCTAAATGTGCACATTAATCTTCCCTCTTTACATCCTCCTATCCTCATATTCAAAATAATAACAGCTAAAAAAGGCTGAAAACTCACGAGGTGCTAACATCTACCAGCATTTTTACATTGCTTGAGGTGCTTTAGAAGCTATTTTCATACTTATTTTAAATAATACTCCTGAAAGGATCTTTATACAATGAATTTAGCCATTGATACAGGGTAAAATAAGGAAGGTAAAATCAGGCACTATCCAATTACCCCCACATTCCCTGAAGCTGGCAACAAGATTAAAGATTTACCTAATTTCTCACTTGGGTAGAAAAGGGAAAGTTTATTTTACTTGAGTGGAAATGAAAGCCTTTGTATGTTTCTGGAAGCCTAACACTAGTACTTAACTTCTTGATGTTATTTCAAACTGTCTCATCCTCCTCGGGTCAAATCATCTTCCTACATGGGGTTATTTTCTATTTCATGTATAAGCCTCAGTTTTTCTAATTGGTCTCTGAAGAGGAAGTGAAACAGACAGGTGTTTTGTTTGTTTGTTTGTTTGTTGTTGTTATTGTTGTTATTAGTGTGATGTTACAGAAAATTCCAGTGTCACTAATATGACAGTGGACACATCATTTGGCATTGAAATCTATTGCATTTATATAGCTGAAATTTTATATTCTTAACTGAATAATTATTATACTCTTGTTCCTCAGGTATGAAATAATGAATTTCAAGGAAATGGGAAAAGATTATTTTGATTATATCAATGTTGGGAGCTGGGACAATGGAGAATTAAAAATGAATGATGATGAAGTATGGTCCAAGAAAAACACCATCATCAGATCTGTGTGCAGTGAGCCATGTGAGAAAGGCCAGATAAAGGTAAAAGTGGAATCCATGTTTCTTTAATTTTTGTTGTAAATTCAAAAGTGTTCATTATCTTTGGCTAGGGTTTAAATATTTAAAGATTTGTTTTACCTTTTATATTGTAAGCCTCTAGTATCATAAATTCTGTTTTTTACTTTTTTCTCATTACTATCTTAGGGTATCTAGTATGACCCACAATCGTCTTAGTGCTTAGACAGATAGAACCAATTGATGAGTTATGTTTGCCCGCACCCTTTCTTCTCAAGTAAACCTTTAAAGCCCTGCTTCCTGGGAATAAATAGTTCACAGTTGGAAATCACATTAATTTATAACTAACTTAACAAATATTTATCAAATGCCTACTAGTGTAATTGTTTATATCAATGGGGTAAAATAAGTAAGACACCTGTACTGCCAAAAGGTTTATAATTATTTTCTACACGATAAAAACATATCTTGGGCATCAATAAATAACATTATATAAAATGAAACAACTTCATTAAGAAATTAAAAAGGGAACTGTATAAATTCATACAAAAGAGAGGGAGAGATTTCTTCTGAAGAAAATGTCAGACATTGGACCATGAACAATGGATATGATTTCAGAGAGAAATGTGGGGAAATGATTACTAACTGTTTCTATAAAGGATAAGTAATAGAAACTGTACAAAAGTGGTTAATTAAAGACTGTTCTAAAATAACAGTGAATAATCTAGGATATATTGCTCTAAATATTTATTATAAAAGAGAAAGATGAAATGATAGACTGAAGTCATATAAGTGGAGAGTTTTGAGTGTCATACTATATAGGTTGAACTCAATTTTATTAACAAGAAGCCTGAAAATAATTTTAACCAAGATGGTGACCTAAGTGGGCTGTAGTAGGTGAAGATTCATGAGTAGAGTTATGAAACTGAAAGAAAAATTAGGATACTGGTGACAAGGGCCCTGTGTTGTGAAAGAAAAAAATGAGAATCTAAATGGATTGGGAAGATGTTTGAGAGAAAGATTATAGAGGTAGATACAACCAGCTGGAGCTACCAAGTGGATGAAGAGTTGGAGAAGAGAAAGAAGTTCAAGACCATCAAATGCAATTCTAAGCCATAGTAACTAGAAAGTACCATTGTCTCGAACAGAAAAATGGTAATGGTTTTAGAGAAACATTAGTTTGGGGGGCTGTTGTTTTTGAGATATCTAGCCAGTGAAGGAAAATATTAGTCTATAACTATGAGAAATAAGGCTGAAGATACAGATTTAGGAATTAAGTTAGAGCTAAAGATAAAGCTGTTAGAGTAGATAATATCGCTGAACCTGAAATATTTATTTAGTTTTCTTTTAATCCCAAGTTCTAGTTTCCAAACCAGATCTCATTTTCACTCTATTAAATATACAATTGATAACATTTTCACTGAACAATATCACTAATGATCAAAATCTTATGATATTGCTCAGCTTTATTAATTTAGAGTCCATGAAAAGACATTAGTCTAAGTAAAGATTCAAAAATGTTACATATCATTCATACACAAAGCACCACTACTTCTAAGGTGTTCAGAAAGAATGGGAGTTACTATGAAAAAATTTTTCATCAGCTCTTGTATTCAACATGAATGTGAAACACAACATATATAACTGGGGGTGGGGGGGGTTAAAGTAAAACAAATCAGTTCTGAATGATCAGGAGAAAATATAAGTTGTCACTATTGATTCAAAAAAAATGATTATAGCATTTACATTAATCTTGGGAAAGGGCATGAACTTATTTCGGTAAAAAAGTGAAATTCACAAACCAATATGAACTGAACCACAGGAAGTCAGCGTATTTCTAGAAGAAAAAATGCAACTGTTTTCTTTGCCAGGCCCTGCTAAGAGAATCCTTAAGTATTTGAAATATGTCTGCTTGCATTTCTAGTGATTGTCCAATGATAGGTTTTCCAAATGTGGTTGAAATTACCCCCAAAATAAAATTCATTTATCTCTATGAATATTTATACACATAACTATTAATAAAACAGCTGAAATGTTTAGTTGTGTTCTTCAGTTTGCAAATCATGTGATATTTTACTAAAAACTCTGGAAACCCTATAAAGGTAGGCATTATTTATAAAGCAGTGGTCATGGTCTGAAGAAATAGGATGAGATGGAGGACTGTTCAAGGCTACACAACGAAGTTAGTGGCTATCAGTAAGACCAGGACCCTGGTTCCTCTTGATTCCCAGGCCAGTACCCATTCCTCTACATCAAGCTTGTCCAACCTGCAGGCCACAGGCCGCATGTGGCCCAGGATGGCTTTGAATGCAGCCCAATAATCAACAAGACAAGGGATAACAAGTGCTGGAGAGGCTGTGGACAAAAAGGAACCCTCATACACTGCTGGTGGGAATGTAAACTGGTACAACCACTATGGAAGGCTGTATGGAGATTCCTCAAAAAATTATGAATGGAACTACCATATGACCCAGCCATCCCTCTACTGGGCATCTACCCAAAAAACCTGAAAACCT
>PVKE010040836.1:0-14423 GCA_004027555.1 Craseonycteris thonglongyai | reverse complement strand
TTTAATTGAACGTGTACTCAACAAATATATCTGAGTACTTACTATGTTCCCAAGAGTGCATTACACGTTGTGGAATGTGAAATGCTTTTGATAAGGCTCCTGTGCTCAGAAGGCTAAACCTATTACACTAATCAGATAAGTGCACTGTGATTGGCTAAAGACAGACTTCAGATCTGCTTGTCTCGTAGAGGTAGTCCTAAATAACTGAGCACGTTGGGTTGCCTAGTGGCTGGTCTTGGGAATGACTCAGTTTTACATTTCTCAGTACATCCCTGGCTCTATCTTAGGACCCTCCTTGTGCTTTCATTTTTCAGTATCTTTCATTGATACAATCAAGTTTATTTAACTTCAGACAGTTTCACACATATCTTTTTTAGTGTCTTTCTCTCTTTTCGCTAATCACACCAGGAAATCTTCTGCCATCCGTCCTCCCTTCTCATTCCATTTGTGAGCCAAGAAAAGACTTTAATCATGGCTAAGTGTATATAGATAAGGAAAGGTTAGGAATTTTGAAGTAAAATTAGCCAGAAAGAATCATTGCCTAAACCACTAGGGCCCTTGAAATCACCATCAGAATTTTGGTAAATTTATTTTTGCTTTTCCAAGCATGAACATTCAAGACTTGAAAATAAATGTATAACATATTCTTTATTTATTTATTAGAAACTTTCACTACATTTTGGGGAGGGGACACTCACAAAAAATGAGAAGTAACACATTCACTTGTTTATGAGGCAAGACTTCATGAAGGAAGTGGCATTTGAACTTGATTCTGTGAGATGTAGTATGGGTTGTGGAAGACATATCAGGTAAAAACAAACAAACAAACAACAAGAACAAACAACAAAACACTTCACACTTGTAAACTGAAAGCTCAGAGCTCACCATGGTTCCCATTGCACTTTGACCAGCTTGAGTTCTAGCAATCACTTTTCTTGACAAAGAAATTAATCTTCAGGAAAATGGATGTGATAACAGTGGGCAGAATAGATTGGTGGAGGGAAGGGGTAGACCAGAGATACAGAGAGAAGTGATGGGCAAATAAAGCAAAATGGATATTAGAGTGGTCTAAGGATATTTAAAAAGTTATTTAACAGGTTAATACCGTAAACAACTGACTTCGGTCTGCTTCTCTCTCCAGGGTACTATCAATCTTCACAGACTTGAATCCTAGTCTGCCGCTTAATATTCGTAAGACCTTGGACAAGTTACCCAAGTTCTCTAAATGTATTTTCAATGTGTGTTTACTATGAGGATTGATGAGAAGAAAAAAAAAAATTATAGGGGAAGCCGGGATGGCTCAGTGGGTTAAGCGCTCACTTTGCAGCCCCGGGGACCGGGGATCAAATCCAGGCCCTGGTCTGTGCGGAACCATGTGCTGAACTGGGAGCTCCCCCAGTTCAGTTTTCTCTCTGTCTCTGTATCTCTCTCTCTCTCTGTCAAAAATAAATAAATAAAAATCGATTATTAAAAAAATTATAAAAGATTGGGCATGGTGCATAATGAGTGGGAATATTTAATACTTTAATTATTTGTACTTTTGCTTTTATCGCTTGTGAAGGTTTCAAGTAACAGTTTCACACTGAAGGATGAAATGAGTACAACATTTTTCCCTGAGTTTTCTAAATCTGGGAATTGGATCACAACTCAAAAGATTTGATTGACTTCCCTTTTATCTCTTAGCAAAAGAAGAATGGGTTTTCAAGCAAATATTACATATGGAGGAATCAGGTGGTAGGGTATCAGGGAAAATTTTAGTCCAAGATTTGTCTCAGAGGAGCACTGTGACCTTGGGCAAGTCATGTCATCAACTTGCACCTTCATTTTCTCAGCAAGAAAACGAAGGGGTTGGACTAAATTATCTTCAAGTTTCTTCCTAACCAGATAGTAAATGATTTTTTAGGTTGCTTATTAAATTTCCAAGCTCCATCAAACACCTCATTACGTAGCCTGCTTGCTTGTTCATTTGATGTCTCTCTATGTTTTTCTCTTATTTTTCAGTCTAGATTTTATTTGGTACATTTTCATTAGTACTACAGTTGTTTTATACATTGCTTTCTGTAGATGATAGCTATGTGGGGGGTGGGACAGAGAGAAATAGGGCATTTTGGCTGGTGTAGGGCTCAAACTTTGTTGGTGGAAAGGATTGCTTTAAGCATTTTTTCAAAATGCCTGTTAACTCTTGTAGCAGTTTAGATGGTGGAAGTGAAGTTGGTCGGAATTAGTCTTACTTGAATTTATTTATATCCTTTAATTGCTAGGAGAAAAAAATACTTAAGGAGGGAAAAGAAGTTGGGCTTGACTCCTTTTTTTTTAAGATTCAAAGACATTGAAATATGTCTGATGCGTTAGGATGGTCTTGATCAGGCCATATTGTGGGAAAGAGCAATGAGGAGCTTGAAAGACAACTCATTTTGGAGGCGTAAAGAATTCTAATCCAGGGAACCTTTCTTTCATCAGAGGCTAAGCTTTGGAGGAGAGAAAGTCTTGATTCCATGGCCAGGATGATTAACACTGGAACCGTTTTGACACAACCTCCCTGACACCTTGGTTATACCTCAGAAAAACAAAGCAAAACAAAACATTTATATATGTTTGAATTGAAAGAACTTCTAAAACATGGAAACGCTTAAGTATTAGATAGTTTTTCTATAGGACTACTAATGAGTGTAACTGAAAGCTAACATCATTATTCCCCCACTATACATCATGGAACTATCTTGCCTGGAGATATATAGAGCTCTCTACTCAACACTAATGTGAAAATGTGTGCAGCAACACCTGGGTGGGGAAGGGAAGGCCAATTCACTACCAGATACTCATGGACAATGATGTGAATTAAAAACAACAAGCAGAACTGTTGGGGGCCAACAAACTAAATGCTAATTTTAGTGGATGTCAAGTTCAAGCTGAAGAGCTGTGTTCTTCTCTTCAGGCAAGAAGCAGCAGACAAGCAATGGCTCTTGGTCACATGACCCTCTTGGAGATCCTTATATTAGTAGGCCTTTGGGAAAAGACGTTGGTAGAACATATTGAAATTAGTGCTCAAAGAGGAAGGTAGGTGAAAATGCAGAGCCATTGTAAATTGTGTGTTAATGTAAGTGTTACTTCATTTGAATACTGGCCCATATTAAATCAATATAGACTCACTCACCAAACAGAGAGAAAAGGTAAATTGTTTTGAGAGTCAGTTATATTTACTTATTTTTTAAGATATATTTTCTTGTTTTTGAGAGAGACAGAGAGACAGAGAGAAGTGGGAGAGCCTGGAGCAGTCTCCATAGTTCTACGTCATCAGTTTTCTGCATGGTTTTGTTCCACACAGGTGGGTGGGAGCCGTGCAGGGTTTGAACCAGGCTGGGGTCCTCCCATATAGGAGGCATGCCCCTTTGATTCAGGGGTTGAACTGGGAGGTGAGAACCAAACTAGAAACCACCCACATGAGAAGCACACTCCAGTTCAGCATAAAGGTCCTCATGGGCTGGGTCTGGAATTTGATCCTTGGTTCCCAGGGCTGCAAAGCAAGCACTCAACCTGCTGAGCCATCCCTGCTTCCCCCAGTTATATTTACTAATATAAAATAGTAACAGGGCATTCTGGGTCCACACAGTAGACACCATGAAGCCACTCCTTATTTATAGATCCCTTCTTAGTATTCTAACAGGTTAGATTTTTGAGTCTACTTTGTAAGGGTGGCTACCCAGTCTTTATCAGATGATATCTAAAGTCCCTCTTTTATCTGCATCAGTATCATCTGAAAATCTTCATGACTTGTAAGAGTAGGTAATATTATTTTTATACATTTTAAATTGAATTAAACAAAGTTTCAGGATTAGTAGTGTGTCTAAAGTCAAACTGGGTTAATCATGGAATGAGGACTAGAAGTTTGGCCTTCTGATTCTACTGTTATTTTATCTCTTCTGTGGTCAGTGGGACAACTTAAGCCTGCAGGTACAGGTGAAAGGAGGGTGGGGGACAGGAAGCTCCTTTTTTCACTGAAAATGGGCAGTAATTCTAGACAGATTGTTGAAGCTACAGTTAAGTCTTTTAAAAAGTCTCCCCACTTTTCTTAAAACAAACTATTCATCAGCCTTGACCATTTCCCTCTGGAAGTTCAGGGGTGCATGGGTTGGTGGTTAGGTGTGTGTATGTGTGTTTACAAAGATTCTGGGATTATTTCTGCAATTCAATTCACTGTATTTTACAAGTAGCTTTGATAAATGTGGTAAGTAAGTAAGAATTCTCCTTTGTTGTTTCCAGATGTGAAGGAGATGAATTTTATAGTCTGGGGCATTTTTTTTTCCTCCTGAAGCTGGAAATTTAATTTTTTCCCCTTTCTATTGTAATCCAAGTGGCTTATTACTAAGTTTTAAATATATTTAATTATTTTCTTTGTAACAGTTGGTGTTACACATGAGCAGATGTTGAGATCCAAAGAACTGGGTTTGAATTGTGATGCTGCATCATTATGAATATGACAGTTTGGACAATAATAACATGAAATACTACAAGCCTACATTTCTTTGCCTGTAAAATGAAATTGATAGTATTTCCTTACCTGACTTCAAAGGATTTTTCTGGGGGCCTAGTTAAATAATGAGTCTGAAACTGTTTGATAAAAGCTTATAGCATTTTGGATCTTTTGGTATAAGTAACAGATTCTAACTTAGGCAATAATAATAATAATAACAAAATAATTTCTTGGAAGGCCCATGGGTACCTCACTAAATGAGAGGACAAAGTTGGGATGCCAGGGCCAGATCAGGGACCTAATCATAGGAACCTGTGTGTGGTCTTCTCAGGACTCGATCTCCAGGATGCATTGGTCCCACCTTTCTCTTTCTAAGATCTTCTGCTCAAGATTCAGAATCCCTGATGAGAGACCAAGATCAGTTGTCCTACCTTGGGGCAGAAGCCCTCCGCCTAAATTCACTAGGGTGAGATGCCTTGAGTGACAGACTGCCATGACTGCCAACACACCAAGGGAAACATGCTATGAGGGAGAAGCTGGGGATGGAGACTGGGTAGCAGAAAACATAAGAAGGGCTATGCAATTATTTGTTTCAGTGGGAGGTGCTGCTAAGAGGATGTGATAAGTACAATGAGGAGGCAGGGAGAGCTCTGATTAGCTAAGGCTTCTCCCGCAGGGGTGCATACTTTGAGGGAAAGGGTGAGGTATAATAGTATAGAGGAGAAGGAAGAAAGGGTGGTTAAGAACATAGAGGATGGAGGACATTCAAAATATTAACACTGGTAATCTTGCTTACAGAATCTTTTTGTGTCCGATAGATTTCATTTGACACTTCCAGATAAACAGACATTATCAGTCTTTTTCTTTTTCCTTTTCTTTTTTTTTTTTTTTGTTGTTGTTGTTGCTTTTTTTTAGTTGGTTCTTATAGTTCTTCAAAACTGGGAGAGTCTTGCTTGCATGCACCCTAGGGAGGCAGGGAGGTGCCTGAGAGGAAGGTATGTTTGGAATGGCTGAGTCCCTGCCACGTGTCAGCCAGAAACGCTCCTAGTTGTATGTTTTATGAATTGGAGTTTCATGTGTGGATCTCTTTAGGGTAGGGTCAAAAAAAAAAACAAAACTTGCTGCTAAAAATTGCAAACCAGCCTCTCTGCTAAAGGAAAAGATGAATTTTCTTGAAAAGCATATTTAGAGTCTTCAAACTGAAGACTCTAAAGTTGAGTCAGTCTCCTTCAACAACTGGGCAGCTGTGTACACAAGCACAAGAGAGCTCTGTTGCTTGATTCAGATCTATGACCTCAGCATTGTTCTCACAATTCATTTTGTAACATTCAGAAAGAGCTGCAGTCTACAGAAAATGTTCACCTGCCAAGATCGTTTGTTGAAATCTTGAATCATTCTTGATCTAGTTGGTTAACGAGGGAGTTTAATAGGTTTAGGCAGATTGGTTTTCTTTGCTGAAAAATATCTCCTTCTTTCTTGGTGTGTACCCTGAAAGGTTGCAGTTCTGGGGCCCTGGAATTTCCAAACTGCCTTGAAACCCAGGGGGTATTTTAGCTCATTCATTTGCCCTCAGTATCCACTGACATTTGCATGTGGTTTTCAGAGTGAATGGACCTGTCTGGTGAACTGAGGTGAGGTTAGAGAAGTATGTGCTAGAGGGGAGGTTGGCAGACTTTGGGAAGTGCATAAAACTTAGCTGTGCCACAAGCAAAATGAAGTGCATGAATATACTTAGGTTGTTCAGAATAATCTGAGCAAAGAGTCAAGTTAGTCCTAAAACAGTGATACCTTAGACATACAATAATCTACCATTTAGGGGGAAGGTGGGATGGCTCAGTGGGTTGAGCACTCACTTTGCAGCCCCAGGGACCAAGGATGGAGTCCTGGCCCCAGCCCCAGCCTATGCAAACCCATATGCTGAATGGGGTGTGCTTCCCATGTGGGAGGCCCCCAGTTTGGTTTTCACTCCTGGAGTGTGCTTTCTATGCAGGAGGCCCCCAGTTCAGGTCTCACCACCTGCCCCCAACCCCATTCAACCCCTGGCGCAAGGGGTTGTGCCTCCCATGTGGGAGGCCCCTAGCCCAACTCCTGCCCTGCAAGGTCCCAACCCACCTGTGTAGAACAAATCCATGTCAAAAAACTGATGACATACAACTATGGAGACTGATCTGGGCCATCCCCCTTCTCTCTGTCTCTCCCTATTGTTTTTTATCAAAAACAATAAAATAAATCTTTAAAAAAATAACCTACCATTTAGCTTTTAAGATGTTATACAATGTACTTATTCAATTATATGTTTACTCTATGTAGCTACACACTCAGGATCAGAGTAGAAGTAATATATCTATGTCTGTCTATTATATCTATCTGTCTGTCTGTCTCCCAAGTATACCACTATTATTGTTTTAGTCTATGTATTTTGTTAGCCTTATAAAATTCTTTGTATGAGTTATAAATGTGTATATCCAGATACGAGTATATGCATATGTCACTGATATGGGGATTCAAAATAAAGGTCTGTGCATTATGATTTCTATTTGCTTGATAGAGGTTGTCTGGTGGAGAAGAGAAGAGACAAAACAAATTACATAACAGATCCTGACAATGAAAAAGGGAAGACTGGGAAAATTTTTGAGTGAAGGTTATAGGATATAGAACACTGTTTATATTAAAGTTATTTTTCTTCTCTTTTACATATGAAATTTAAAATACATTTTTGAGAATATTGGAAGTATTAAAATAATATAAATGTGCAGAAAAATTGGAACACAAATCTCACCACTTCAAGGCAACTGATGGCATCTCTATATATTTTCATTCAAGCTTTTATCTCTTTTTTTTCTTTTTCACATAGTTGTATTCATGAAACATATACAGTTTTGTGGTTTGCTTTATTCAGTAAATAGTATGTCATAGAACCAGAGTCTTTCTGAATAAATATTTGTTTAATATTTTGGATAATCTTGGGAAGCCGGATGGCTCAGCGGGTTAAGTGCTCTCTTTGTAGCCCCCGAGTCTGGGGATCGAGTCCAGGCCCTGGCCAGTGCAGACACATATGCTGAACTGGGATGTGCTTCCCATGCGAGAGGCCCCAGGTTAGGTCCCCAACTAACGGGGGCCTGCCTTCTATATGGGAAGCCCCTGGACTGATTTCTGCCCTTTGTCAGCCCCCGCCCACCCATGTGGAACAAAACCACGTCAAAAACCGATGACGTACAACTATGGAGACTGCTCTGGGCTCTCCCCCTTCTCTCTGTCTTTCTCTCTGTCTCTGTCAAAAACAATGAAATAAAACTTTAAAAAATATTTTGGATAATCTCAAAATCTAGATTTTTAGAAATGGAGTTAAAGGCTACATATGTTGAGGCTCTTACCTCCAGAAGGTTTTGCTAATTTACATTGACATTTTATATTTCAATTTGTACTCTCATTTACAATTTCTAAAGCCCTCAGTGGGCATTCATATCCCATTGGTAGCATAGATGACTTTTATTATCAACACTGACTTGATAATTTTTATTGAATTTATGGGTTTGATGGTCAGAAAGTTATCTTCCATTTTTTATTTTTGCATTTCTTTAATTAGTAGTAGTATACTTCTCATGTGTTTATTGCCCATTGGTATTTCCCTTTTTGTGCCTTATTATGCCTATCTCTTTTAAAGGGGCCTTCCTGACTACTCTATCTTAAAGACTGTTCCGCTATTAATACTAGTCCCTTGACCAGATTATATTTTCTCTCCAGGACATAGTAATACCCAAAATTACTTGCCTATCTGCTTCACCATTATTTCCCCAATATTGAGAGTTGGATAGGCCTGGAATGTGCTCCAGATTGAACTGATAGGTTCTTTGGTCAAATGAAGGAATAGATTTGATGTGTGTTATTAGTCAAGTATTAGAATATAAGGAAATGACAACAATAACAGCTAACCTTTACTGAGTTCTTATTCTGTGATAGATTGCTAAGTGGTTATACAAGCATTATTTCCCATAGTCCACCCAATAGGACCTGCATATTGAGTACATATTGAGCTTCATTACTACAAGTAGCACTTAGTGGGTGCTGTTATAGCTCTCACAAGTAAGAAAGCAAAGGCACTGAGAGTTTAAGTAAATGGTTGAGGCCAAACAGCTAACAAGGTAGTGTTGTAGCTTTATAGTATATACTGCATATTCCTCTGCTCAATTCCTCTGGAAAAGTTTTTAAAATTTGTTTTAATTAGTTTATTTTACCATTGGAACTCCTGGGTCTTTCTTTCAGCCTCTCTTACTGCTTTCCAGATAGTGTTACTGGAATTTTGCATTAAACCTCTTTTAATTTGGTAAGAGCTTCATCTTTTCAAAACGAAGTCATTTTCTTCTAGGGACATTGTCTGTCTTTATTTCTATGACTTTATGACCCTTTGGAAAGTTTCATAGTTCGTTGTTTTTTTTTTCATAGTTTTTTTGTTTGTTATAGATCCTGCTTATTTTGTTAAAATTAAGTTTATACCACTTTATGTTTTCATTGCTGTTATAAATGGGATTTTTTGAAGTTTTGAATTTTTTTAAAGATTTATTTTATTGTTTGAGAGGAAGTGTGAGAGAGGGCGCAGGGTGGGGAGAGAGGGAGAGAGAGAGAGAAGGGGGAAGAGCCTAGAGCAGTTTCTACAGTTGTACATTAGTTGTTACATGGTTTCATTCCACACGGGTAGATGTGGGGCCCTGCAGGGTGGGCACTGAGCTGGGATCCTCCCACATGGGAGGTGAGAACCTTCATCTCCTGAGACATCCCAGTGGTTACCAGTTGTGCTGCAGTTCAGCATACAGGGTTGGACGGACCACAGCTGGATATTGAACTCCAGACCTTGTGGGCTATCCTGGCATTCCTGAATAATTTATTATAAATCATTACCCTTAAATAACTGTGTGAAGCCATATACTTAATAGCAATACATTTTAGTTTCAGAGTCATTATGTGCTCTATTGGCATCTTCAGAGAAATACACTCACTACCCTGACAGATGGGTAAAAACAAATATTAAAGTCAAGATCCTACCAACAGAATGATTATTAAAAGTCATACACATCATCATCATTATCCTTTAATGTTTTTTACAAACAGCATTATATAAGACACTTTTCAGCTCAATTTTGTTTGCTGCCTGGTGAAGCCTCATGTCTTTGCTATGAGTACCCTTATCTTCCACACTAACTCTGAGAAATGTACCCAGCACTGCTCCACCAATACTGATCCTCAAAAAGAACAGACGGTAAAGAATGGAATATAAAAAAAAGTTTTTCTATTCAGCTTGGATCTAACCATCTTTCATCTTCCTAGGCATGTCTGGCTCTTTTTAAAAGTCTTAATACTATGAGCATAAGAATGTGCCCGCGGATGGGGAGGGAGACCATAGTGGGTGGATTATGGCTAACTCAGTCCGCACCCAAACTCCTCCCTCTGGTTTTAATCTCTTTTGTTAGAACATTTTTTCTTCTATAGTGAATGAGTCATATTATTTCTCTTAATAAATAACATGCAATGACCATCATTTATTCTTGAAAAGTTGAAGACGTTGTTATGCCTGAAAAGATCCTCCCCAGTAGGTATTCTTTTTTGTCATTCAGCCATGGCTTAGAGAAGGTGAGACGAGAGGGCTGACTGTCTGACTATGATGAGCAGGTCTTAGAGAGTCCTGCAACGAGCTGAGTGTATTCTAGTCAGTGGAGAATCAGCCTAGTCCTATGGGACGAGCACAGGATTTGGAGTCTGACAGCCCTGAGTATGACTTCTTCCTCTGGCACTTACATGCTGTGTTATCTTAATCAGTTCAACCTCCCTGTGATTTAATTTCTACAGTTATTATTTGGGAGATAACAGTACCACCATTGTGTTTGTCATGGGGATTAAAGAAGACCACGCACGTTAAGAGCTTCGCACAGCATGTGACACATGCATTGTCAAAGACATCATGACACCCGTGATTGTTAAACTCATTCAGGTCAGATACAGGCACAAAAATAAGCAGGTTCTGATAAAGTGATGTAGCTTGGCTAGTTTAAAGTATGCTGAGAGGTAGAGACATTTTTCCTTAAAAGGAGATGATTCTCTCTGAGTTGTGAATACACAGTGTGTAGAGAAGAAGGCAAGGTGACTTTCAGCCTTCCTATATGTTGGTAGCTTTGCTTGAGAATAGTGACTGATAAATGTTTTCCACCCTGCTGTCACATGGCTATTTGATGGTTTCTTAATGATTTTTCATTTCTTCAACGTGTTAACTCATAAACCATACCTATTTTGTTGGTCCACGGTGGGCCTATCTGTGATGTTGAGTAATTGCTTGACAAACAGAAAAGATTGCCTTCTATATTTAAACATGTTTATCAATCATGCCTTTGAGACACCATCTGCCCAAGAAGGGTCATAGCTCATGGAGGTCCAGAGAAAGATGACTTTGGGAGGAGGTGTGTCTCAAGAGCATAGGACAGAACTGTCTGGCTCTAATGATTGTTCAAGGTGGATGAGGAGAGGGCAAGGGAGTGTGTGATCACATGAACCCCTTACTTGCTTATTAATTGAACAAGGCAGGTGCTAGGCTGCTTTAAATTCTGCAGGCAGGCTGCAAAATGTGCCATTTTTCCCTGCTAATAAGTTCTTCAACATAGGAGACAAGTCTAGCAAGCTTTACAGCAAGCAATAAAGAAAAAATATTCAATTAATATGAACCCTGAGGTTAAATTTAAAACCCTACTACAAGTGGAAGGTTGAAAGGAAAGATAAGAAAAGGAAAGAAAAAAAAAAAGAAAGAAAATGGAGCTCACTCATTAGGGAGCACATTTACTAAGTTTAATGTAGACTCCTTAGCCTGAGAGTCAAGGTCACTTTCATGTCCACAATGCTCTACCTGGGACATTGCCTCTGAAGACTTGGTACCAATGACATTTAGGACCTGGGAATGAGGCTGGAGTGGGAAGGAGGCTTAGTTTCCACTTACGATGCTTTCCAACTTCATCCCTATAGATAATTTTTCATTTCTATTCACTAGCTGAGTGAGACTCAAAGAAAGTTTGGGGAACTTGCTTAAAGAATCCTGGTTGTAAGTGATTGAACTTGGCCTAATTCCACTATCATCATAACTATTTGCTTTCATGCCTTTTTCTTTCTGTTTATCTGAGTGCTCCTTGAGGGCAAGGCTTATTATTTGTATAACATTTTCAATGTATTCTTTATTATTAAAAATTATACATACTATATGCAGAAAATGTTGTAACAAAAGCCAAAGAAATTTAAACATTTAAACTCCCATGGATTTTCATTAATAACTTGATTGCGTGCTTCCATTCATTTGTGTGTGTGTGTGTGTGTGTGCACGCATCTGTAAATACGTGCATACGTAATTACACCATTGGAAACATGCATAGTGGCTAAGAGTAAGTAGACTAGATTCAGACAAATCTAGACCTTGGTCTAAATCTCTTACTGTTCTTACTGTTCTATTATATTGGATAAATTTCATAGCCTTTTTGACCCTCAGTTTTCTCATCTTGGAAACCAATACCTGCTCTAAATTTCCATTTGCTTGTTTATAAAGTGGGAATAATTATGTCTATTTCATAAGTACTTTCTGAGAATTATACCTTATTGTCTATGTGAAGCACGTAACAGTGGTCTCACTTGATTAACTATTGTTTTAATAACAGCAACTGTGGTACTGTGGTTATTATAATTATTTATCAGGAATATGTTCTTTATCAGTACATATTCTTCTACAGTAATATTATTAAACCTTTTGTTCATTATTGTTCCACAAAGGAGATTTGCAAGACATTTTCTTTCCCCTGAATTCTCCCCCAATGAAAATTTAATACCACAGATACAGTGCATGTCTGTTTACATACTGTATGCATATCTGTGCTTTATCTATATGCTTTATCCATACAAAGACCAAGATTTTCTTTACCTTCCTCAAAGCAGCACTTCTACTATAAGTCTCCATTGAGAATGTATGTTCTACAGCATGATTTATAACATCACACCATAGTCTATTACAGGGGTTCCCAACCTTTTTATACCCTAGAGCGCATTCTAAAATATCGGTAGGGCGGCGGGCACCAGCTATTTCTAAGGATATTTATTATTGAACAAGAATAAAAAATAATAAAAATAATTTTAAAATAATAAATTTATTGTACAAATTATATACACACAAAGAAACATATATACAAAATGTAATACAAAGTAAATAAAAAAACACACGTATAATAAAATCATTTAAAAAAACATAAAAGAAAACATAAAAAAACCAATCCATCAGTGTGATCTTTGGCATTGCATTTCATTGGCCAGTGCCTCGTAATTAGGAGAGTATGACGACAACCCTGTTAGCAAACAATTATTAAGATGCTCATCGGTAAGTCGAGATCTATATCGTGATTTTATTAAATTCATGTTTGAAAACAAAGATTCGCATAAATACGTTAACCTGAAAAACGATTTGATTTTATATGCCGCTTTTTTTAAAAAATGGGAACCTTTCTTTGTCAACTATGTTCCATAAGTCCTCTGATATTAAGGATTTTAGCAAAATATCGTTCTTAACGTTCAAAATTTCTAACTCTAGTTCTTCTGCTTTCCCCTGAACAAGGTCTGCAATACATGCGGCTAGTTCTATTCCATTTATTTGGCAAGTAAAAGGATTGATACAGAAGGAGACAATGGGCTCGGTATTTGTAAACTGCAGAAATCTCTCTTCAAACTGTTTTTGAAGCACTTGCAGGGTCTCAATAAATAATGACACGTTTAATTCATTGTTACCTAGCATTTTCCTCATATATGGGAAGTGCACGAGAGACTTGATATGCAGATGTGATGTCAACAAAGTCAATTTTGCTTTAAATGAGTTTACAGAGCTTATCATTTCAGCTCTATTTTTGTCTTTTCCCTGCAACTCCAAATGGAAAGAATCTAATTTTTCCATGGTGTCAGCAAGAATACCCAAATCCACCAGCCAGCAAGAGTCTGTTAGTTCATCATCATTTTCATTTTTATCATGTATAAATGTTTTTATTTCTTCAAGTAAGTTCACAAACCTTGTAAAAAGTTTACCTTTACTGAGCCAACGTACTTCAGTATGCAGAATGAGATCGTGTTCTTTATTTTCAGTATCTTCTAACAGGGCCTTGAAAAGTCGGTGTTGCAATGGAGCTGCGTGAATAGAGTTGATTATCTTTGTGACTATTTTCATAACATGTTCAAAGGGCAGTATTTTACAACACAAAGTTTCCTGATGGATAATACAGTGGTAGGACATAAAGTTTGAAAATGATTTATCTTTCCTGCAAAGGGCAATAAATCCTTTGTTTTGACCAACCACTGCTGGTGCCCCATCGGTAGTTATTGCAGACAACTTATGCAAAGGCATGTTTATCAACCCGGCATATGTTCTGAAAGTTTTATAAATATCCTCACCTCTCGTCTGTCCTTCCATTGGTAATATTTGCAACAGCTCCTCTTTTACTGTGAAGTTACTAAATACCATTCTCACCATAACTGCCAACTGTGCAGTGTCTGATATATCTGTTGACTCGTCAAATTGCAGAGAGAAGCAGTCACATATTTCCAAGTCAGTCTTTAACTGAGTTTGCAAGTCTTTTGAAATTGAGTGTATTCTTCTTGTGACTGTGTTATTTGACAACTGTAGGTCTTGTATCACCGACATAATCTCACACTTGTTAGAATATTTCTCAAACAAACCATCAGTAGCAGTCAGACATGCTTCTTTTAACAATTCACCATCCTGGAAAGGTTTTTTCTTCTTTGTGAGCATGTGAGAAATTTTGAAAGAAGCAATGGTTGCCTTTTTAGATTTTTCCACATGTCTAGTGAAAACAGTCTGTTGAGTAGTTCAACTTCATTTTAGTTGATTTATTTTTTTCTTTCTTACTTCAGATTTAAGTGGATAATTCGTATC
>PVKE010040835.1:0-14425 GCA_004027555.1 Craseonycteris thonglongyai | reverse complement strand
ACAGAGACCTATGGACACACTCAATAACTTGGTGATTGCCGGAGGGAAGGGGAGGAGTGTGGAGGGAGAGTGGGAGGGGAGGTGGGAGAGGGCACCAGCATTATGGACACACTCAATGGTTTGGTGGTTACCTGGGGAGGGGGGAGGGAGGGGAGGGAGAGTTGGGGGAGGGGAAGTGGGAGTGGACACCGGATATATGGTGATAGAAGGGGAGCTGATTCGGGGTGGTGGGCACATAATGTGATACATAAGTGATGTGATGTGGACTTGTGCATCCGGAAACTATCTAATTGTTACCAACCAATGTCACCCCAATAAACTTAACAACAACAACAAAAATTCTTCCTGAGAATTTCTCCTGGATCATCCCTGCTTGGATTAAAAATTGCTTAAAGCACAGTGCAAGCCAACACCCCCAACAGAGGTTTTCTAGCTCTTGGTAGCCAGGAAACTCTCTTTTTCAAAACAGTCATCTATTTGGAAAAACTGTCTATAAGAATCAATTATAGTTCCCTCTAATACAGATAATTTGGAAGTTGAAGTGGTACGTGGTTTTCCCGGGCTGCTTACAGTCCTCACCAAGCTCCTGAGGGGCATGAAGAGAAGGAAGCTCTTAATTCGTGGTCACTGCCTTGTTTATGCAGGAAGGTGGCCTCAGGCAGGGGACCTGCTAATTTTCATGCTAGGATGTTAACTAGGAAAAATCCCATTTCACAGATGAGAAAAGAAACAAGAATTAAGAGGATAATTTGACCCACAGACAATGAAACCAGTACAGGTTAATGATTTGGGGGATAGAGTACAACTGGCTATCAAAGCATGAGAAACCATGATGCGAGAGCATGCTTACGATACCCTTTTTCTCCATCAATTTTATATGTATTAGCACAGCCATCCATATTACTTGAGGGTTTATTCTAAGCACTGGGGAAGCAGACGAATACAAATTTGAAAATCCCTGCCCTCATGTTGCTTAAATTTGAATGAGGGAGACAGAAACCAGATAAATAAGTGAAATATGTACTCCGATAGATAGTAATATATGCCAAGTATAAAAATAAATTAGAGAAGTGTAACCAATACTGGAGTAGAATCAGGGAGTTGGGAGTTGGCATAGCAAGTCTGGAGAAGGCCTCCCAGAAAAGGTGACATTTGAGCAAAGACATAAAGAAAGCGAGAGTAAGCCATGTGTGTTACTGGCAGGGAAAACACAGGGCGCCTGGTTGAATCTGGATTTCAGATAAACAGTAAACATTTTTTTTTAGTATGAGCATGTCTCAGGCACTGTAGATTATTTGCTAAAACTGGCAAACCTACACGAAATAAACACCTGGCAGGTAGAAGGGACAGGCCAACAAGGACAAAGCCAGGCCAGCTGGTGGGTGGGGAGTAAAGGGAAGGGGAAATGTGGGAGAGGGCTCCAAGCGGAAACAGGAGGCCTGGGAGGACCAGACTTTTATTCTGAGGATGAGAATTTTGGGATGTTGGGTGACAAGCTTTGACTTAAGTTTTAAAAGATCATTCAAAGGCAGGAGCAGATGATCAGTTTAGGAGGCCATTAATACTGTGATGGTGATGATCAAGGGTCTCCAAACTACGGCCCGCGAGGGCATCCAGCCCACGAGGCCCTCTCATCTGGCCCGTAGAGACCTTTTTATCTGAATAAAATAATATTAAATAAATAATTAAAAACAACATCTATGTTTTGATTCTTTTTTGTTTGGACCTCGAGTGTGTAGTCGGCCCCCAAACTGCTGTTTGAAGGTTAATGCGGCCCGCGGGCTGAAAAGCTTGGAGACCCCTGGTGATGATAACAGTCGTGGGAATGTATAGCTAGACATATGCACCAAAAGGAGCATGTAATTTTGTGGGGAATGACTCCTTCCACGGATTCTCCATTAAGAAAAGTTGATATACATTTATGGGAGGAAAGAAATCAGTCTGACAAATAAATTCTATCTACTCATTAGAATTGTTAATCTAGGAAAGTTGCTTTACTCTACAACCTTATCAGCTTTAAAAATAAAGAAATAAATACACGCTCATTCAAAAAAAAAGGAGGGGAGAGGAAGTTTCTGAAAAACATCAAATGGTCTATATCATCAGTGACTATGATAACAACAACATCAAGCCAAGGACTTGGAGAAACCACCATTTCTGAATCCAATCTCACAGGGGACATCTGGGTTCTAAAACTAAGGTTTCTAAGTGGGATTGAGCCTTGGCTTCAAGGTTAATGTTTTTGCTTTTTGCTGAGTTACATATAAAGCAAGAGCTTTTCAAAGAACAAACAGATGAAGGTAGTTCTACTACAAAACCTGTGCCCATACACTTAATTTTGTTGTGAAAATAAGCATAAATACTTCAAAACTATTAAATACATGACAGTGTTATTTGTTGTTGTTCATATAAAATCAATTTGTCTTCCATCGGAAAAAGCAGTAGGCTAACAAAAATCCCTCCTTTCTAGATGAAACTGCTAATATTTGACCTATAAAAACACTGATTTCATGTTCAACCCAATGAAAAGACATAGGGAATAATTTTATAGTAGGTTTCAGAAATTAAATTACATAGTTACTCTGAAAAGAGAGAAGAAAAATTATTTTAATTATTATAGTCATTTCATCATCTGGAGCCATGCCAGAAGTAGGTTAGGTTCTCCATACATATTTGACATTCTCCACTCCCAAGCTCTGTATTATGTGTAAGTGAGGTTTTAGTTGTTTCCTCAGCATCTTGACCCCTTTCTCTAATTTCCGTGAAGCACAGATCTCAATATTTAGATCAATGGACCTAAATGTACTATAAAATGAAGTACTATAAAACAAGCCTACAATTACACAATTTCAATTATGAAGCAGAGAAAAAGGAGTGTATAGATAGGCACACTGTACTTAGCTGAGAAATCACTGCCTTAAGACTTGTGAAATGTACTATTCTGCCTGCATACATTTGCCACTGCGAAACCTGACCTTATGAGAACCACCTGCTCGTCTCGGGTAACCTACCTCACACAAGGTAGAGGCATTGTTAAGTTAGAGAATTGGTCTCTCAGGGCTAGACTCGGTCAGTTGAATAGCACTCCAACAGTAACCATCCGGGACGCGGACTAGCCTCGCCTGCTGCTGCAAAGAGCCATTTCTCTGAGAGCACTTGCTGTTTACAGCGAGGATACTTTCAATGTTGCCTCGACAGTGACAGCTGAAGTCGCAGGAAGGAGTTATTAACATGCTAGAACCGGTCTTTGAAATCATCAAAGTGTTTCATTCAAAACTCCAGATCGCAAATTAGCATAGAGATGAATATGTATTATTAAAAATTTTCTATTTGAAGTTTTTAAATGCATGGTGGTACCTTTGTTTACTGCTCATTTAAAACCACATACCAGTAAAAATAACTTTGGAAAGATATCCAAGTGCAACTTTAAATGTCAAGAGCATGCTGGCTGATTTCTGAAAAATTTTAAGATCATCAATTACTTCTTATGCACATAATTTCCTTAAAGACAAAACAAAACAAAAACAAAATGAAGGTGAAGCAATTCACATCCTATGTGATGAGCAAACATCATATTCTTCAATGTTCCCTATGTGAAATTCCAACCAGATTTTCCTCCTCTGAAGCCCCTTAAATTCAATTACAGTTCAAAACAGACATACAGAATATGCAAAGCTCAGTTCACCTCCGTGGATTTCGTATATGCTTTCCAAGGCCAGGGAAGCGGTGTTTTCTGCCCCACTGCTCCCCACAAAACCTAATTACAATTTCGAGACTGTATGCGGTGAAGGCCCGGCGTGGAGGGTGGCAAAATCCCTGGGAAATCGCGAAGAGGCAACCTGCTGCTTTGCTGCTTTGGAAGAGGAAGGCCTCCTCTCCCCAAGGATGCGGGCCTCGCAGTCAGGCTTTCAGTCTTACCTGATACGAACAGTTCTCCTGATGTACCATCTCAGTGCATCCTAGGACGCAGACCCCAAAGCAGGACTGCTCAGCGAGGCTGCGGAGGGAAAGCACGGAGCATCCACAGGCGCAGAGAACGCCCTGGGAAGGCAGGGGCTCCCCGCAGAGGAAAATGGATGCTGTTTCGCTGAGCAACCTGCGCAGCGGCACTGCCTGTGCCGGGGAGCGCAGCAGCCAGGCTAACAAACATGGAGCTAGGACCCGGCTGGGGGAGGGGGCGCGCTCATCACTGGCACAAGCAGCCAATTATATTATAAGCACAAAGAGAAGGATCGGTCTGGGGCTGGTGTGACCTTCTGGTGCTTTATGAAGGCAGTTAACTGATGTGGAAACATTCTAGTCCTCATTAAAGGGAAAAAGGCCAGCGAGGCAGAGGGAGAGAGGCAGGCACAAATCAATGTTGCAGTTGCACATTTCTAACCTCCAGCATCATCCTTCCTGCCCACAGAAGCTGCCTGGGTGATGCTTGTGAAAAGAGGCCTTAAGGATCAGCTCAGAACTTGTAACACGAGAAAGGGAACGACCCCTTCGGAATACTGACACGGAAAGGGTGTTTTGTGTTGAGTTTTCCAAGGGTATGTTTGCCAACTTTCTTACTAAAAGGAGGGTCCTTCAGTCTTTAAGAAAGAATCTTCTGTAATACCTTTGATTCCCCACTGATTTTTGGGCTCTAATCTGCTTTGCAAGTCAAACAGAAATAAGGTGAAAAAATTATTCCTGTAATTTTTTTAGGGAGTTTATTAAAGTCAGTATAAATCATTCATTTCTTGAAAATGAAACTAAACTACAAATATGTTTAAAAGTAAGGCTTTTGGGAAAGCTGGGATGGCTCAGCGGGTTAAGCGCTAGCTTTGCAGCCCTGGGGACCGAGGATCGAATCCCGTCCACGGCCCATGCGGACCCACATGCTGAACTGGGTTGTGCCCCCAGTTCAGTTCTTGCCGGGACCTGTGTGGGAGGCTCCCAGCCCGGTTCCTGCCTTGCCAGCCCTGTGCCCACCTATGGAGTGAAACTATATGGAAAACTAATGTCAACTATGGAGACTGCTCTGGGCCCTCCCCCTTCTCTCTGTCTCTCTCTGTCTCTGTTTCTCTCTGTCAAAAATCAATAAAACAAATCTTAAAAAAAAAAGTAAGCCTTTGTGTGTATATAGCTATATCTATATATGTATATACCAATGCTGTGACTTGAATATATAGACATCCCCAGTAGAGCACATATGAGCCTAGAAACCAACCATTGTACTTATAAGACAGTAATGGAAAGAATTCTGGACCTGCAGATGTTAATGAAAGGAAATACTAGTTGGATCATACAAGATTCTGGGGGAGAATACAGGGGCCAGTTTCTGAAATGTTTCAGGGCCTTTCTAGGATTTTAGGATTTATCAAAAGGAACGGCTAGGCCTGTAAAATTTTAAAGTGAATTTAGTGATGGAAAATTTAGAAAACAAACACAATGAAATAAAATTTCCTTATCTATATTCCTCAGTAGCCAAAGTCAATTTGTTTTGTTGTTTCTTTTTTTTTTTTTAATTTAATCCATTTGTACACCGTCATTTTCTTTTTTTAAAGATTTATCTTTATTGTTTTTGACAGAGAGAGAGATACAGAGACAGAGAGAAGGAGGAGGGCCCAGAACAGTCTCCATAGTTGCACATCATTTGTTTTTCCACATAGTTTCATCCCACAGGCGGGCGTGGGGCTGCACAGGGCAGGAACTGGGTTGGGGTCTTTACCCCAGTGAGAACTGAAGTGGGGCCACTGCCCAGTTCAGCATATGTGTCCACACGGGCCAGGGCTGGGATTCGATCCTCAGTCCCCAGGGCTGCAAAGTGAGCGCTTAACCCACTGAGCCATCCCGGCTTCCCCCTGTTGTTTCTTAATAAAGGGGCCCTGAGTACATAATGGCACTCAATAAAAACTTGACTGAATTTAAACGATCAATTTTAAAATTTTCAATAGGGACATTATATATTTTTAAGGTTAGTTTATCATTAGAGAGAGGTGAAAGAGAGAGAGAGAGAGAGCGAGAGAGAGAGAGAGAGAGAGAGAGAGAGAGAGAGAGAGAGAAGGGAGGGCCCAGAGCAGTCTCCATAGTTGTACGTCACTAGTTGTGACATGGTTTCATTCCACACAGGTGGATGTGGGGCAGAAACTGAACTGGGGGCCTCCCATACGGTATGTGAGAACCTTCTCTGCTGAGCCATCTCAGCATTACCAGTTGGTCTGCACGCAATTCAGCATATGGGGGTTTGCATGGGCTGGGGCTAGAAGTTGAACCTTGGACCATGCAACCGCCAGGCAAGGGCTTAATCGCTGAGCCATCTCGGCACCCCTCGGGATGTTATTTTAAAGCTATCTTAATATATCTATCTGTTTACAGTCTCCAAAACTCTTATTGCCAACTGCACAATCTTCATCATGTTACTGGTAGAGAAAAACAAGTACTTTTTGCCTGAGGAATGAGATCAACATGTTTGACAAGTTTCCATATGAAGCTCTAGCCTAAGGAATGGTGAGAGTTTGTGTTAAGAATATTTGGGGATATATTTTTAATTTAATAGCAATGTCTCTTATTGCTTGGGAAGAGGAAAACCTATTTTTATAAGTATTCTTAATTTTTGCTATTTGAGATTTAAACAGGAGAAAGGTGTGATACCTCCGTTCAAGTCACATGCATGGTTTCAGCCTTCCTAATTAGGGGAATGAGAAGCGGGCAGGGAAGTTCCAACTGCTGATCTCCCAGGCTCGTACTTCAGTACCACGTTCAAGGGGTGCAAATGAAAAGTGCTCTGGAGATGTCCCCTGCCACTCACAGCCTCTCCCTCAGGAATACAGGGGACAGAGAGGCCACATAACCCGTGTAGGACTTTTTAGGTCTGCTCATTGGGAGGTGACACAATGAAAGCTTGATGCATGAAGCAGAAGCCTGACCTAGATAATGAGTCTTCTGAAATACAGGACGAAGAAAAGAGGGTAGGAACTTCAGGGAGAGAAAACAATATGTAGCACATCCTAAACTCTATCCTTCCCGATGGAGTAATCCACACAGGACAGAGAGAGAGACAGAGAAGTCTGTGTGAAGTGCTTTGTTATACAACCACTTAGAATGGGTGTCCTACCTTTTGGCTTCCCTAGGCTACACTGGAAGAATTATCTTGGGCCACACAGAAAATACACTAATACTAACACTAGGTGATGAGTGGGGGGGAAAAAAAAAAAAAAAAAAAATATATATATATATATATTGCAAAATTTACAAATTTGTCTTGGGTTACATTCAAAGCAGTCCTGGGCCACGTGTGACTTGCATGCTGTGGGTTGGAAAAGCTTGATAAATGAAGGTTCTGGAATCTTAGGTATGTGTAAGGAAATGCAGGCCAAAGTTAAAGTTCCTTTTTCAAGGTAGCCAATAAGATGGAATGGAAATCTTATGCCTAATGTAAAAGGCATAAGCCCAAGTGTCCAAGATAAAACAGCTTTAACTTCAAAGGCTGTTAAAGCTTTCCTCAAGTTACACTTTGACAATCTATAACCTCAAGACTCAGGAACAGGCTTTCAAAAGCTGTACAGGGCCTAAATAAGCCATTTCCTGGACGCTGTCTGTTCTCTTCTGAAAACTGAAGGCTCTGGGATATGTTACATAAGCTCCTGAAGACATTTATCATGTGTTGTTAAAAAAAAAAAAAGCCTAAACATGATCCCACTCTTCACAGTTGCTGTTCCATAAATAGTGGAAGTGACTCAGAGGTGGCTCTGGGGAGAACAGATTTCTGACAATTGTAGCCCAAATCCTGTCAAAAACCTTCTCAAGCGGTGTAAACAAGCTTTTAAAAAAAAAAAAAAAGGAAAAAAGTAAATATCAAGCAAACTTTTTTATAGTCATTTATTAGAAAGGGCTTTGTGTTACAATTTAAACTATAATTTGCTAGTACAAAAAACTTTAAACAGAAGCCAGCTAGCTGTTCCAAGAACATGGAAGCTAAGATAATTGACCGAATTACAGTAATATTTGTTATTTTTGGACTAAAAAATATTGAACTGTTTAAGTATGGCCTGTGTAGCATTCCTTTTTCTTCTCAGGTCCTCACAACTTTCCTTCCCATAAAAAGTATCGGGTTTCAGATTTAGCCCAGACCTTAAGATTTACATTGTTATTTCCCATATATGGAAACTGATGTCTAAGAGAGTGTGACCATGCTGAAGAACATAAATCCTCCAACAACAATAAAAAGGCTTCAAGGAAAGAAAAAAGATACCCAGCTTTTCTGGTTCATACCTTGCAAATGTGTTTATATAAAATAATGTTAAATAAGGATCCATTACACTTGGAGACATGGACCCCTTTTGACCTAGTTAATGTAGGTTGACCATGAAATCCAAATCTCAAGAGTGAGGCTGCAGTGTGGTTCTACCTAAATCCAAATCCAATGTATGTTTTAAAGGAAGAAAAATTAAAGTACTGCCCAAGTAAGCTATTGTTCTTATTTCTGCCACCAAGCAAACTACTGTATGTTTAAATCCGGAAGATTACTTTTCCAATTGTGGCAATTAATAGCAACAGAATGAGGGGTTTTCTGGACAGAAAATATAGTGGTAAAAAGTCACATCTGCAGGTCATCTGAGCCTACGATTTCAAAAGTGAATTTTTGGGGTCAGGGGCTGACCTGAAGGGGAAGAGGGAACTTTCTGGCACAAGTTATGTGAGTTGATAAGGGTTTGGCTTATACAGCTGTATACATTTGTCAAAACTCATTGAATAGTGTATTTAAGATTCATATATTTCATTGTATGTACATTTTACCTTAAAAGAAAAAAAGAAAACTTGTTAACAGACATTGAACTCTAGTTAATGACATGCAGAATGAAGTATTTAGGAGGAGGCTTATTGATGTTTGCAACTTACTTTGAAACACATCGAATAAGTGAACTGATGGATGGCTGGGGGGATTGGTGGATGCAAAGCTGTGACAAAGCAAGTTGAGTAAAACATTATTAATTGTTGGATCTGGATGGTGTATAAATGGGTTGGTGCACCTAAAAACTTCAGTTTGAAAATATTCTTAATGAATGTTGGAAAAAATTAAGTTACTGGGGGTTGGAAAGATGAACAAATAAGTCATTGACCTCAGTAATACATTTTACGCTTTTCCTTAGAAATTTGGGGGAAGCAGGTAGGCAGTTTATATAACTTTAAGTTTTGCTTCTTTACAGGGCAATGGAAGAAAAGGAACTGTGAGGAAAATTAATCCTGCTCACATCAGGGAAAGCTAGGTTCTTGAATGACCCACCCAAAGAAAAACACAAGTGACATCACCTGTGACAACAAATATGAGAAAATGTCTTTGCTGTTTACAACATCTTCCTTGATTCTTACAACCTTGTTGTAGAAACAAATTCCTTTTATATGCCCTTGAAGAAGTTTCTGTACTTAAGGAATTTGGTAAGAGAAATAGGCAATACACAAATACCATATGTAATGATGAATGAATGAGTTAAGTAGGTGCCTCCAAAGAGATTTTGTTGTTTGCTGACAACAAACAACTCAGAAGAGAAAGAAAACTTAGCTAGTTAGGGTAAATGAGGAAACTGCAATAATCTTGTTGCTATGGTTGTTCACTTCTTGATAGTCTGTCTTTTCTATTTCTAGATTAATGCAAGTTTTCTCAGAACTTGGATCTTAGTTGGTTTATTCAGTGCTGTCATCCCCAGCATCAAAAATAGTACAGCATATAATAAGCTCTCAATAAATATTTTTAAATGAATGAATAAATGATTATGACCTCAGAAAGTTACCTCATTGCTCTTATCCTCAGTTTCCTCATCTATAAAAATGTTAATTCATTGTTTACTGGAATGATAATAGGATGAAAAAGGACTAACATGAAAAACAGCTCTTAGGTGCTCAGGAAAGAATCAGAAATAAGTTTTTACTCTTCTCCTAATTAAAGTCAGTAACAACAGTTCAAGGAATAGACACAGGCTTGAAGGATGGAGGTGATGGTGGGAATGGAAAGGGAAAGACAGAGGGACACATTCCATGAAACACTGAAAAATGAACTGAAGGCACCTAAGCAATGATTAGAAACCAGGGAGTGAACAAGACAAGAAATCACGAGGTTTTGAGAGCATGTGAAAAGAAATAGGGAAGTTAGAAGAAGGAACTAATTTTGAAGGATTGGGTTGTAGTAATGAGGTTTTTTATTTTCACCATAAAGTTATGAGTTGAAAGTGCAGGAGGCAACTGGGGTTCCCAAGAGAAGTCAGATAGAATGTGGGGGTCTATTGCAAGGAGAGAATAATGGAAGCTGTAGGAATGGATTAGACTAAGGAAGAGATTGTAGAGAAAGAACTAAGGAGAGACAAAGACATCACTGTGTTAAACAAAATAATGACGGCCCACAATATCTACATCCTAATCTTCACCTGGGAAAGGGGAATTAAGGTTGCTAATCAGGTGACCTTGAGATGGAGATACAATCCTGGGTTATCCAGGTGGGTTCATGTAATCATGAGTCCTTATACAGTAAAAAAAAAAAAGGGGGGGGGGGGGGCGCAAGAGAAAGAACCAGAGCGATGGCACCGTGAGAAGAACCCGGCCAGCAGTGTTGGCCTTGAAGACAGAGGAAGGGGTCACAAGCCCTATTGGGAGGCCTCTAGAAGGTGACCAGATTTTAATATTGGTAAAGCGGGACACCATTAACCGGGGGGAGGGGGTTCTTGATTAAAAATTTGGTCTATCTCCCGCTGTTCCCTAGCTTGTCGTGCATTCTTTCCAAAATCGGGACTTTTTTAAAACGCCGCGCGGGACACGGGACAAATTGTTAAAAATCAGGACTGTCCCGCCAAAAGCGGGACGTCTGGTCACCCTACTTGAGTCTAGAAGACAAAGACGGCAAGGGGGTCAAGGAGAGGAAGAGAGAGAGACAGAGATAGATAGACAGACAGAGAGAGGGAGAGAGAGAGAGAGATAAGGCTGATAGAGCTCAATGGCTTCAAGTACTACAGAGAAGTTGAAAAGATTAATAGGTTGAAAGGGAAACAAAACCAAAGGCCATAGTTTTGACTATTAGGAAGTCATCGCTTTCCTAGAATAAGTTCAATAGTAGTGTGTTAGGAGTATAAGCCAGGCTATGAGTGGTTAAGAAGTGGAGGGACTGAGTAGAGAGCAGTTTGTGAAGAAGTTTGTGGATGAATTAGAGCATTGGGGTGCTAGTTTGAATTACAGCGTTTGTGGCTGTGAGTAATTTTTAAGAGGAGAGATCCAAACCCACAAGAAAAACAAATGGGATGGATAAAACTTAGACGATGTGTTAAGTATAGATAATGAAGCTTGTCAGACATTGGTGAAATACTTATGATGTGTTAGATTTAGACAATGAATAAGAGAGAAGACAGGCAGAATTCATGAAATATAAGTATTTAAAAGTAAGTTAGTAACCTGTTAGACCTAAATCAAGCATGTGTGCTGGGCACATGAGCATAGAAAGTGATGGAAAGACTAAAGAAGCCCCCAATTTCTATGGCACGGTAAGTAACCTGAGGCACATGAGGCACTCAATATTCATTAGATGGTACAGTGGCTCCCCTTTGGTGACACCCATTCTGGCCCTCTGTGTCCTCTGCCCAAGAAATACAATCCGCAGCTCCTCATCAGGTGAGGGAGCAAGCTACAGAAGAAGCCAGAAGGACTTGCTCCCTGTCTCTGATACAGCAAGTTGTGTGTCCTTGGCAGACACCTTCTGTTTGTTTCACTGGGCTCCTTTCTGAAACCTCAGCACTGGTTTGTAACCATATCATCAACAGAGGAAGGTGGTTATAAGCAGAAAGGCTGGGCATATAAATACTGCATAACTCAAGATTCAGGCAGTACCATAGCCTAAGTATGATATTGGGACCAAATCCTCTTTGTGTGGGGTGTGTGTGTGTGTGTGTGTGTGTTCTACACTACCAAGCAATTCTTCAACACCTGCTGGGTGTCCTGTAGTTCAACTCAGTTCTGACACTATCTACCTGGAGAAAGTGTCAGATCCCATAGGTTAAGGATTCAGTCCACAGGACTCTCCTCCCTCCTTACTTCAGATGCCAAGTGCAGGTCCAGGTTGTCGCCTGTGCTTTTAACCAACAGACTATAGATGGGAAATTCCAACGACCCCCTCCCTGGGTTCAATTAATTTGCTAGAGTGGCTCACAGAACTCAGAGAAGCATATTATTTACATTACTGGTCTATTATAAAAGGATATAACTCAGAAAAAGCCAGAAGTAGAAGAATGAGATGGTTTCTATTTCTATTGGACACCACCCTGGTTCCCTCCCCATAGTAGTTTCTGGCCCATGCTGATTGAAATTTGCATACGGTAGGTAACAAAATAGTAACCGATTCAAAGATAAATTTAGGTGAAGTCTACATGATTTCATTCCAAACTTATGACAATGTTTAAGGTCCATTTCTTTTAGTCTTCATTTAGTCTCTGACTTTGGAGTCAAGAGAAAAAGTGACAGTGGTATAACCTGCCAAGGCTAACACAAAGCTTTCCAAATAAAAATAATTTGATCTGTCAAGAGGGGCCAGGCCAGAACTAGCACGAAGTGTGTGTGTGTGTGTCTGCGTGTGTGTGTGTGTAGGAGAAAAAAGGGGGGGCATACTCCCCTTTATCCCTCCAGGTGTTTTAGTGGCCCAGATAGCCTTACCTAGCATTATTAAAAGCTGTTCATTTCTCTGAGGCAGTGGTGGTTGATTTGAAACCAAATTAACAGCGTTAGGAAAGGGGAGTGACCCTCATATTGAAGAAAGGTGACCTCTAGTGGACAACTGTGTTTTTCAACCAGTTTAAACTATGAATCATTAGGAAACAAAAATAATGTTAAAAGTATGCTCCATTGTTTTATTGCAATTTCAATGAAGTTTTTAAAAAATACCAATTATAGATATAAATATATGTCTTCAGTTATATTAATAAAAAAGTATAAGGATGACACCAATGCCAATGCATCCAAAGTTACAATCCAGGCCACCTCTGATGGTTCTGGAACTGATAGGGATTTGGACCAGCAGTCACAGCCCTGGGTTCTGGGCTCCATCTTACTAGGTGTATGCTCTTGGGCAACTTCAGATCTAAGAGCCTCTACTTCCTCATCTATAGAATGGATTGGCTCATAAACTATCATCTCCCTATGGTCTCCTCCACTCCTTTTCAGGCTGTTGAGTTTTAAAAAGTTTAATCAAGTTTATTTTAGATGATGAGGGTTCCAAATAAGCAACAACAACAACAAACAAAAAATTAACGATCACATTAGCATTGAGTGAGTCAGCAAAAGACTTAAGATTTCAATTCAAGGTCTTCTTAGATAAATGCAATGACTGTAAGGGCATGGATTTTTTTCTTTTCTTTTTACATAGATTGTGAAAAAAAATCTCAAAAACTACACACACTAGATCACTAGTTTATTATAAAATTTTAGTTTATTATGAAAATTAGAGCTACTATTTTCATAAGATTTATTTCACAGAATAAAGAAAAATAATGATGAAAAGGGAAACATAATCATTTACCAGTATGTAGTATATTTCTTCCAAAAACTATCTGCTCATCAACTGACATATTTTCCTAATTCATCACTGAACAAAGGACAGAAGCAATAATAATATATGATTAAACAACATAATTTCTAAGAAACTATTAAATATTTTTAGTGGTCCTTAAATCTTTTTTCCCCTTCTCAATGCAAGAGCAGTATTGAAATGCTATTGGAAATGGGATTTAGAACTTAAGAGCTTTCTCTGGTATATTATCTAACCAGCTTTTCCAGGGCCTAAGCATCAGTCTACAATGGCCTTACAATCTTTCTTATTCTCACCCCTCAAAAGAGGCGTTCAAATGGTTTTCACTGCTAAAAGGTACAAGAGCAAACACTGGTCTAAACTGTTTTCTGAAATATAATAAAAATGCCAGAATATCATTTAACCATTTCATTAGCTTGCTTGATCTTAAAGCTATTGAATTAAGAAAGTTTCTCATCTTTTGGAAATAAATTCTTTCAGAATATAAAGGTACTGGTTAAGAAATTATGCTACTCCAAACCGTGAACCACGAGTGAACTCATTCTCAGAGACGAGGGTTAAAAGCAGTCATGGATTCTTCTTATTTTTTTTTTTTTTTTTTAAGATTTATTTTATTGTTTGAAAGAAGGTGAGAAAGAGAGAGAGACAGACAGACAGACAGGGAGAGAGAGAGAGAGAGAGAGAGATAGGAGAAAACGTGGGAGAGGGGAAAGCCGGGACGGCTCAGCGGGTTGAGCGCTCGCTTTGAGGCCATGAGGACCGAGGATCGAATCCCGGCTCCGGCCCAGGCAGGACCCACGTGCTGAACTGGGGAGTTCCCACAGTTCGGTTCTCTAACTGTCTCTGTCTCTGTCTCTCTCTCTATCTGTCAAAAAGTAAAATAGAAATAACTATGCACTG
>PVKE010040834.1:0-14426 GCA_004027555.1 Craseonycteris thonglongyai | reverse complement strand
CGTTAATGATGTCCTGCTTTACCAATGTTAAAATCTGGTCACCTTAAGATTTCTTAGAACTGGCCCCATGAACACTTCTGAATACATCCCATTGACCAGAGCTTAGTCACAAGTCTCCATGTAGTTTAAACTGAGACCAGAAAAGGGAATCTAAAAAGTTCACTTTATGGAAAAGATCAAGCAAAAACAGGAGTAATTCTCTTAGAGAGGACAGGGAGACATTAACTAATCTCTATCAGAGTGATCTTTAAATGTTAGCCATTACTGTTACTTTGTTATCTAGATGGATCTCACCTCAGTCTCCAGACCTGACTGTTTTTCCTAGCTCATGTAATTTCTTTTGTAAGTGCCTTTCCATTTTAATTTACCACTGAAAAATTTATAAAATTCATACAAATAAAACAGCTCATTTAAAAATATTTCTTCTTCCTTTCCTAATGTTCTGTTTAGAATAAGTTTAATATTATACTTATATGTATTCTATACTCATAATCTTCATATCTTTTTTTGTTTGTTAAATTTATTAGGGTGACAATGGTGAGTAAAAATTACACAGGTTCCAGGCATACAACTCTATAGTACTTTGTCTATGTGTTACAATGTGTTCACTACCCAGTCTTTAATCCATTTTGAGTTAATTTTGGTATATGGTGACAGATCATAGTTCAGATTCATTCTTTTTCATGTGGTTTTTCAATTCTCCCAGCACCGTTTACTGAAGACGCTTTGTTTTTCCCACTGTATATCTTTTTGCTCCTTTGTTAAAAATTATCGGTCCAAATATTTGTGAGTTTATTTCTGGGTTTTCAGTTCTATGCCATTGGTCTGTGTATCTGTTTTTCTGCCAATACCAAGCTGCTTTGGTTATTGAGGCTTTGTAGTAGAGATTGAAATTGCGGAGTGTAATGCCTCCAGCTTTATTCTTTTTTCATAGGATTGCTTTGGTGATTTGGGGTTTTTTGTGGTTCCATACAAATTTAATGATTATTAAAGTCTATTCCTTGAAAGAATGTCTGTGGTATTTTGATGGGAATTGCATTAAGTCTGTATATTGCTTTGAGTGATATGGCCATTTTAATTATGTTGATTCTTCCAATCCATGAACATGAAATATCTTTCCATTTCTTTGTTTTTCAATTTCTTTTAATAATGTCTTACAGTTTTCAGTGTATGTCCTTCACATCCTTTGTTAAATTTATTCCTAGGTATTTTCATTTTTGTTGTGATAGCAAAAGGTATTAGTTTCTCATTTCCTTTTCTAATGTTTCATTGTTGACATACAAAAATGCAATTGACTTTTGTACCTTGATTTTATATCCTGCAAATTTATTGTATTTGTATATTGTTTCTCATAGTTTTCTGGTAGAGTCTTTTGAATTTTCTATATAAAGAATCATGTCATCTGCAGAGATGGACAGTTTGACCTCCTCTCCCAATTTGGATACATTTTATTCCTTTCTCTTACCTGATTGCTCTGGCTAGAACTTCCAGTGCTATGTTGAATAGCAGTGCTGACAGGGGACATCCCTGTCTTGTTCCTGATTTTAAGAGAATAGGCTTCAGCTTTTCCCTGTTCAGAATAATATTAACTGTGGGTGTGTCATAAATGGCTTTTATTATGTTGAGGTACTTTCTTTCAATTCCCATTTTATTCAGTGTTTGATCATAAATGGATGTTGTATTTTGTCAAATGTTTTTCTGCATCAATTTATATGATCATATGTTTCTTATCTTATATTTTGCTTATATTGTGTATTACATTGATGATTTGCACCATCCTAGTGTTGCTGGGATGAATCCCATTTGATCATGGTATATAATTGTATTAATGCATTATTGTTTTGATTTTTTTTTTTTTGCTAATAATTTGTTTAGGATTTTTACATCAGTGTTCATCAGAGATATTGGACTATAGTTTTCTTTTTTTTATGATGCTTACCAGGTTTTGGTATTAGGGTAATGTTGGCCTCATAGAATGAGTTGGGGAGTATTGTCTCATCTTGAATATTTAGGGTAGTCTGAGGAAGATAGGCATTAGTTCTTCTTTGAATGTTTGATAAAACTTGTTGGTAAACTGTCTGGCCCAGGGATTTTGCTTTTGCGGAGGTTTTGGATAATTGTTTCAAGTTCAGTACTGTTGATTGATCTATTTAGGCTATCCATGTCTTCTTGGTTGAGTCTAGGTAAACTATGTTTCTAAAAATTTGTCCATTTCTTTTGTCCATTTGTCCAATTTGGTGACATAAAGTCTTTCATAGTAAGTTCTTATATTGCATTTCTGTAATATCAGTCATAATTTGTCTCCTGTTATTTCTAAATTTGAATATATGTGATTTTCCTCTATGTCCTTTGGTAAGCCTAATCAGTGGTTTGTCAATTTTATTGATTTTTTTTCAAAGAACCAGCTCTTTATTGCATTAATCTTATCAATTGTTTTTCTGTTCTCAGTTTCATTAAGTTCTGCTTTAATTTTTATTAGTTCTTTCCTCCTGCTGGCTTTGGGATTCTTTTGTTCTTCTTTTTCTAGTTAAGGTGAGAATTGAGGATGTTTACCTTTGATATGTAGTGTTTTCATTGTCATTAGTTTCTATATATTTTTAATCTCTTCTTTTATTTCTTCTTTGATCCAGTCATTTTTTAAATAGCATGTTGTTCAGACTCCCATGTTTATGTGATTTTTTTTCTGCTTTCTTTTTACAGTTGATCTCTAATTTCAAATCTTTATGGTCTGAGTATACATTTCGTATGATTTCAATCTTCTTGAATTTGCTGAGCCTGGTTTTGTGTTCCAGCATATGGTCTATCATTGAGAATGTTCTATGTGCACTAGAAAAAATGTGTTGCAGGATAGAATGTCCTATAAATGTTAATTATGTCCAATTACTGTAATGTATAATTTAAGGCTGCTATTTCCTTATTTATTTTCTGATGGAATGATCTGTTCATGGTTGTCAAGGGGTGTTTAGGTCTCCTATTATAATATTTTTTTTGTCAGTTTCTCCTTTTAGATCTATTAGAGTTGCTTTGTAAATTTTGGTGTTTCCTGATTAGGGACATATATATTAATGAGTCATGTTTTCTTGATATAGTATCCCTTTTATCATAAAATGTATATCTTTATCTCTTATTACTTATTTTTAATCTTGATGTCTGTTCCATCAGAAATCAGCATGGCAACTCCTGCTTTTCTCTGGATGCCATTGGCTTGGAATACGGTTTTCCATCTTTTCAATTTGAGTCTGTGTTTGTCCTTGTGGCTGAGGTGTCTCTCTTATAGACAGCATATGATTAGGTTTCATTTTAAATCCAATCTGCTACTCTGTGCCTTTTTATTAGTGAGTTCAGTTCATTTACATTTAGGGTGATGATTAATATATGAAGGTTTCTTATATCCATTTCTTCCTTCTTTTTTATTTCTTTGTTTTCCCAATTTGTCCCCATTTTGATTTCTTGATTCAGGTTGAATAGCCTCCTTCAGTATTTCTTGAAATACTGGCCTTGTGCTGGAGAATTTTCTCAGCTTCTGTATGCTGAGAAGGTCTTTATTCCTCCTTTATATCTAAAGGTTGATTTTACTGGATAGTTTATTCTTGGTTGGTAGTTTCTCTCTTTTAAAATTTTGAAAATTTGGCTTCACTTCCTTCTGGCTTGTGGGGTTTCTGCTGAGAAATCTGATGATAGCCTGATAAGTTTTCCTTTGAAGGCTATATATATATTCCTCCCCCCCCCCCCCCCCCGCCCTGGTTGCCTTGATAATTATTTCTTTGTCTTTGGTTTTTGACATCTTCAAAATAATGTGCTTTGGAGAAGATCTGCTAGAGTCTATCTAGCTAAGGGTTCTGTTTTCTTCTTGAATTTGGGGTTCTAGTTCCTTCCATAGGTTTGGAAACTTCTTATCTACTGTTTTAATATGCTCTGTAAAGACTTAAGAAATGTTTCTTTGGTTATACCTATTATTCTAACGCTGTTATTTCTAATGGAGTCTCATAGTTCTTGTAGAGATCTTTCATTTCTCTTGACCCTCAGATCCCTCTCTTCTTTGTTCTGTGAAATTTCCATGTTTCTGTCTTCGATATCACTAATCCTTTCCTGCATCTGGTCAACTCACCTTTCTATGCTGATTAGCTGTTTTCTCAATTCTCCTAATGTGCTTTCATTTCCAGGAGTTCCTTTTGGTTATTTTCTAAAGTTTCTTTCTTTCTTTCTTTTTTTTGGTAAAGTATTCATTTTGTTCACAGATTTTCTTATTGAGATCATTTAACTGCATCTGGGTACTTTGCCAGTATCTTTTGAGCTATTTGAGTGTCTTGAGAACTGTAACCCTGAATTCTGTTTCACACTTAGATTATATGCTTCCAAATCTGTAAATTCCATTCCTGGAGATATTTCAATTTCTTTCAGAGCAGCTTTGAACCCTGAGGAATTCATTGCATTTGATGTTTTTTGTTTGTTTTGTTTGTTTTTGCCCTAGGCATGAGTGTATGTCTTTTTGGGGAGCTTTCCTGAAAGATGGGCTTCTCTTCTTTGACCCAGTTGTCTTTGTCTTGATGCACCTCCTCTTTGGGAAAGTGAAGTGGATTGTGGTGTGGTATGTCTCTGAGATGTGTTGGGAAAGGCTGGGTGGTGCACCTGTGCTTTGCAGTTTTCCTGGGCTCTCCTGTCTGTTCCCTCAGGGGTGGGGTTAGTTGGAAATGGCCCAGGTTTGTGTTACAGGGTAATTATAGCTTGCCTTTTTTATCTTGCTGTATAGCAGGTACTAGTTGGGGTTCCGTTGAGGAGAGCAAGTTTTGGCAGAGGGTTAGGGGAAGCAGTCAGTTTCTATCTGGGAGGTGAAGGCAGTTTGGTTACAGCTGTTTTGTGTACCATGGTTGCTTTCCAATGTGCTGGCTTAACTCATAGAAGGCTGAGCAGTTTGAGGTGTAGGGGTGGGAGCAGGCAGGGGCAGCCGAGACAGAATAACAAATTCCTCTGTCAGCAAGGGACCAGTTGGCAAGCGTGCACCCAATGTGCAGCTCTGCTCCTCTCTTTTAACCTGAGTCTTCGCTCATCCCTATTCTGGTGGCGTGTTCTGCTTTCCTGGCTGTGGGTTCTTAGAATCAAGTCTCACCTAGAGCCAGTTTGCTATTTTGAGTCTGTGCTACTGGGCCTCAGGGGCCTGCCCCAACTGGCAGAGGGATATACAATACAGGTGGGCATGGCTGAGATATAGACACAAGTCCCATTGTGAGCAGGGAATCCAGGCACCCAAAATGAAGGCACGGGTCAGTCTTTCTCCTCCCCTGCCCATACCTACTCCTCTTCTAGGGCTGCACTTTGATCTTGAAACCCAGTGGCTTGGGAAGCATTTCCCGCCAGAGCTGATTTGTGTTCAAATCGTGCTGCAGCGCCCATGGGCTACAGACTCCGCACACACAGAGTTACAGCTCAGTTCCTTCTCTGCCTGAGGTGGTTCATCTGCCCCTGCTCCATCCCTATCCCATCTAAGGAGTGGTGTTTTGAATGGGGCACAGCATGCAGGCACTTGGGTTCAGATTTTAAATTGTCCAGTCTCATGGGGTCTTTGCTCTCATTGGCTTTTGGCTTTCAGCCTGCCCAGGGTCTAGCTCCACTTTGGCCGAGTTCCCCAAATCCACTTCTTCTGCTAGCCCTGGGTCCATACTTCTCTTCCCCCTTCTCTCCTGCTCGCCCTCTTTTCTCTAATCTTCAGGTATTGTCTTGCACTGTGTGGATCTCTCAATTGAGGCTGTGTTTCTTAGGGCTTCCCCCACGGAGTCCCCTTTGTTCAAACGTCCCTTCCCAGAGAGGTTTTGGCATTCTCCTCTCACATCGCCATCTTAGGACCTCCCAGGTATTTTCTAATATGTACTTTCTTTTTCAACTAGTCTGTTGTTGGATGGTATTGTGTGTGAAGTGAATCATGTTCCCTTTCCCCAAATTTACATGTTGAAGTCCTAACTCCCAGTACCTCAGAACGTAACTATAACTGGAGATAAGCTCTTTAAAGTGGTTGTTAGTTAAAACGAGTTAGATTGGACCCTAATCCAATATGCCTGGTGTCCTTATAGTAGGACAAATTTAGAACATAAACACATAGAAAAACCTTGTGAAGACACAGGGAGATTGCTATGTACAAGCCAGAGGTCTTAGGTAAAACAAATCCTATTAAACCTTTGATCTTGAACCTCTAGCCTCTAGAATTTTGAGAAAATAGACTTCTGTTTTAAGTTACCTAGTCTGTGGCACTTTGTTATGGCAGCCCTAGCAAAATAATGCATAGTTTGTGATCTTATTTGATGTCATTAAAGTTCCCCCCAAAACCAGATGACACACCTTAGGAGGGAACTCTGAGGAGAGTTAAAGTACAAAGGGCCTGTTTACTAAGATGAGGATGTAGGGGAATAAAAAAAAATGGTGCTGTGGAGGCATTACCACTCCTAAGCCTGAAGGTAAGAGGGGAAAGAAGCATTATAAGCATCTTTTGTGGAGGGATACGAGTATGTTGAAGCAACTTTGCAGGGAGAAAAACAGGGTAGTAAATATCTTGACCTCACTCTCCTCCCTCCCTGCCTCCAATCTTCTGTCAGCACTGCCCACTGATGAAAATCACCTGGTTCCCAGAAAGCGTGGGAATGCAATGATGTGGTCTATGAAGACCAGCCTTCTAGAAAGAAGGGTTAGAAAGAGCAGAGTAAATCTGGAAAGACTAAGGGCATGTAGCACAGGAAGGAACTCTGACTTTCAGTTTTATATCTTCCTCTCTTCCTTGTTCCCTACCTGGTTTGCCCAGCCCACATGTGCCTAGAACTAATCTAGCATATATAGTAAGTCCTCAATGCATATCTGGGAATTGAGTATTTTTCATGTTCAATAATTTTCAAGTCAGTATTTTCTTTCTACTAGTTTTTAGACTATATTCTCTATTATAGTTTAATTATAGTCTTTATTCAAATCTTAACTATATCTTGCCTCTAGGACTACTACTTGCCTAATGGTTTCTTGTTGGTTCATTCTCAAGTGAAAAAATAAGCAAGTCAGCCCATGAAACTACCACCTTAAGAAAAAAGACCACAGTAACCATCTTAGTTGATTAGACTTACTGATTATATTTCTCCTCTCACCTTTATACTGTTTCATTATAGTTGACATCAGATTAAGATTGTGGATATTTAAGCAAGCAAGTAAGGTTCCTCTCAACTTTCTTACAAAAGTGTTACAACTTCTAGCCTACCTTACCTATTTCTGACAGGTAAGCATTGTATCTTTCAAAGTCTACAATACATTTTTAGGATAGTTCTTTCCCAAAGATAATTGCCAAATATAGTAAGGTGGTATTTTTCAAGAGGTGCTAATAAATTATGTTCTGATTATACAAAAATATTCTTATAACTCTTAGATTGGATTCTTCAATTTACTCTCAGCAGTGAGAACACCTGCCTCAGACAAAGCACCATTTTAGATCCACTTATTTATGTACCATTCAGTTCTGAACTCTCTGTAGTCAGTTCCTTAGGTGATGAATTTTCTGGCTTTTCTAGAAACAAAGTGCTTTGTATTACATTGTTAGGACCTTAAGTCAGTAGTGACTTGAAAGAAAATGACATGATTATTTTATGCGATTTTACTTTTTATCTTCTTTGATTTGAGCAAGGATCTTAAAAAAATATTCATTTTCAAGAATAGGCATATTTAACCCTATGAAAAATCCCTTGTCAGAGACTTTTACATATCTTTTGAAATTACTCACATTAACATTTCTTATCTTTCATCAATATTCAACACTACTGTTCTTTCCTTAGTTATTTCTTCTGGGTGAAGACTAGTATCACATTTAATATAATAAAAGTCTATAATTATTGGGTTACCCACTTGAAGCTACAAATAGAGTATCTTTATAGTGTGAATCCAGTAGTCTTTATTTTTTTTAATGTGTAATTTTATGACGAAAAGATTGTAGAGCCAAGTTTGGATAGTTGCACTTAAGTCACCTTCTTAGAAAACATTTTCTCTATTTCTTCATTATTAGTTTTTCTTTTCTGATCTTTGTAAAACCAATATCCAAAGTTCACTGCAATTTTATTATCTAGGTGGATTTCTGTATTTTCTGGTTAACAGCTGTCCTCCCCTTACACCCAAGGAAGGAAAAACAAAGTAGGCCAAATTGTTTAAAAAAAATTTTTTTTGACAGAGAGAGAGAGAGATAGAGATAGAGAGATACAGAGACAGAGAGAGAACTGAACTGGGGGCACTCCCCAGTTCAGCAAACTGGCCTGCATGGGCTAGGGCTGGGATTCGATCCTGGGTCCCCGGCGCTGCAAAGTGAGTGCTTAACCCACTGAGCCATCCCAGCTTCCCTGACAAATTGTTTTAAATTCAGTTTTCTTACTATATTTCAACACCACTTTAATCATCAAGCACCATGCTCAGGATTTAAATGTTTCTCAAGGCCCTCTGAAAATGTTGGAAAGCTGAAAAAAAAAATTGGTTTCAAAACAGAAAAAGCTGAAAATCAAAACGAACAATATTTACCTAGATGTCTATAAAACGTACCATTACACCATTTATAAATTGTTAGCTATGTTTTTAATGTGCTATCTGGATTCATTTTAATGTTGAATATGATATGGGACTGAAGTCTCCAAAAACAATACTTTCACATGAAGCTAGCTAGATTTATGAAAGTTTTAAAACTGATTTTAATCTTTTATCAGAGAAAGTACTTGGTAAAATTTCAAACAGTTCTTGGAGGCAAGTGTTTTAAGCATTCCATTGAACAAGTTTTATTTTTGTGTTTGCCTCTCAAAATAAAAGCTATTAAGCAAACCCCCCCCCAAAAAAAAAACCCACAAAATTTTTAGAAATATATTCCATGCACATAAATTCTCTTTTCACAACAAATGAGACAAGTTCATGTAATTTGAATCAATGATCTTTATTTTTTCTTCATTAATAGCTGAGGTAAGTTCATAAAAAATATTTAGAAGGGTAACCAAATTCATGTATATGTTTTAACAGTAGGCAAAAACCATTTACATGTAAGCTTTAGAATGTGTTGAGATGGTGGGGGAGGAAGAATAAGACGTCTAACAGATTCCACGGGGACTATGCTTTTAGTATACTTAAAATCGGAAAAATGGTCTGGTAGAAAATTGGGATGTATATTTTTTCCAGACTGTACATTATATTAAAGAAAGAAAAAAGGTAAAAGGCAAGAGTCAATGTAAGAATTTCTTTGGCAGTTGAAGGCTATGAATCAAAGTAACTTTATAGTTATTTCCTCCACCAAAAAATATTCCTAATTTTGCAAAAGTATTACATGAACATATGTTTAGCATTTTGAAATAACCCACCCAGTGGTGCCATCTCTGAAAATACACAAAAATTAGAATAGAAATCATTCAAATCTTTTAATTCTTGATTTATGTTTCCTTCTATCTACAAAAGCCTTGAATCTTACCCGTTACCTAGAGAGTTTACGTGACTTTTTCAACCTGTTCACAGAGTTAGCACCAAAATCTCTCAAATACTCCTAATGTGACCTCAGAAGAAAATTATATAAACTTCACCATGTTTATGCTATTGCAATTTCAACAGAAAAATAGGTAAAAAAAATTTCCTTAATCATTTCTAGAGCTCACTTTAGGCCCTTAAAATCAATTTCTTTAGTTTCTAAATGTATTCAGGATTAAAAAGAACTCATTTCTTTGAGCAGCAAATCAGTATTACCTACCATATGGTCACACTTAATGTATATTTGAAAATTTGTCAAGGATAATCTTACTACCTATTACTATCTGTGCTGGGGTAAAAATATAATTTTAGGTTATATATAAGGATAGACATACTGAGGACTGCTGAGTAAACAGTTGGTTTATATTACTTAAATAAAACACAATTAGAAAGACAAACATACCAAAAAAACAGTAATGTTTTCAAAACCAAAATACAAAAGGGTGCTGCAAAGGAGTGGCAAATTCTGTATAGTTTTGAATTACCTTGGTCTCTATCAACCGTTATTGGTAATTATCATATATCCATAAAATTTCATATCTAGTAAAGGCAATTAGTAATCCAGTAGTGTAATTCCCCAGTGCTTTACATATCATAAGTAGTCAATAAATATTGGTTGAAATGAAACCATTCATTTCACTTGAGAACTAAGATTCTAGGTGGATATACTAATTAATAGAAATTTTAAGCAGGTGTGATTTCTGCTTTATAAAAGGATTTACCACAAACTCAGTGGTAAACTGCCACAAACCAATTGTTAATTTTCAGAACACTCAAACATACAATTGTTTGGAAGTAAACTTATCAAATATCAGTATTTTATCTTCTCACATGCAACTTTTCCTTCTATAAGCATTAATGTTAAAGTAATTTATCAGTTCTTGAATATGCAGTAGATGTCAGTAAGAGGAAATAACCTAATACATAGTATTAAGAAGGAAATTTACCCTTAAGAATATACTAAAGTAATTTATAAAGTATGTAATCCATACCTAAATAACCATGGCTTCATATTTTTCAAGTGGTTGAGATACAAATTTATTAATCGATGTCTCCACCAACAGCTCCAAGCTGAGCACAAAAACAATCCAAGTTCAAAGATATTGACTTTGAGCATTTCACAGACAGGAACTATGTCTAACCCATTTTGGTACTCAACAAATAATTATTGCATTGATAGTTTTTTGAATTTGTCAAGGATGCAAGATATTTTTTGGTTAGGTACCTTTTGAGTCCAGTGTGTAATATACTGTTAAAAGGTAATAAATGACACTGCTGAGTTTTTTCTGTGATTTCTGAAATATAGGTATAGTGTATATGAAGACACAATTATACAGCTTAAAAATGATCAAAAGGAGATGCTATCAGAACTGACTATAGGCAAATGGATTTCTAGGTCCTTTCATAACTAGTTATAGCACAAAACAATACATGCATATACAATCCAGCATATTTTCAAATCTACAGCTTTAACTGGTAGCTTGGTTATTTTATTCAGTGTGGTAGAAATATTGAAAAATTCTTATTATAGTAATCTCACTCTGGTTAGAAGTCATACAATCAATCATCCTAAAATAAGGAAAAACACTCTAAATCTGAACTTCAAAAGAACTTAAGGAAATGTGTTTCTAAGGAAAAGGCTAAATCAGGAAGTAGGTTAAAAAGTGTCTAAGCATCTTAAAACTGATGTTACACTATCCTTGAACAAAGGTCACAAACTTTTTCTGAAGGTGTTCCTCAAAGTACCTGTTTCTACTCTTGAGACAGTTTTGCTCAAGCTTCATTATGTGGTTTTCTCGCCAGCAGATTAGAAGCAGTAAAAGGGTGAGGATAATAAGAGTATTTCACTGACAGCAGTTAAGAAGCAACAGCTGACTATGAGGGAAGGAACAGGCAAACTACTAGACAAAGCAAGGCTACTCAGAGTTGTGTAGTGAGCAAACAGCTCTGCTGCACACCATTACAGAAATAGAGGATTCCATATGCAAATATAAAATGAATATTCATGATGTTCAGTTTTCATACAGCTGGAACGCATACCTATTTCCCATATGTATGTCAAAATTATTCTAAATCTGAAGAGTTTAACTGCTGTTGGTAACGACTGTCACTTGTCTCAGACTAGAAAGGCCTACTACCCTGAGCCATGCAACCTTTCAGGTTTAGTACCATGCTCACCACTGATCACTATTATTTTTAAGAACCTCTGTAACTCATCATGAGACTACCAAAGGCAACATCACTTAAACATAGTTTAAATAGTTGGTTCCAAACTAGAGCTTTAAGATAAAACGATTGATTTTTAAAACTGTGCCTGTTTTCTCTAAAATGTTAGTGTGTACCGAATAGCGTTGTGAGGATTAAATGATAATGTCTGTAAAACATTAAGCACAATGTCTGGGGCAATATAAGACCTCAGTAACGGTCGCTATTATTATTTTAGCACTGTGAATTTATGTACCGGTAAGCCCAAATCCCTTATTTTGCAAGTGCAAAAATGAAGTCTCAAGAATAGAGGAGAAGCCGGAATGGCTTAAGCGCTCACTTTGCAGCTCTGGGGAGGGAAGACTGAATCCCAGCCCATCTGTGCGGACCCATATGCTGAACTGGGGAGTGCCCCCAGTTGAGTTCTCACGGGGGGCGGGGGAGACCCTGGCCCAGTTCCTGCCCTGTGCAGCCCCGAGCCCACCTGTGGAATGAAACTACCGGTATGTGGAAAAACCCATTATGTGCAACTATGGAGACTGTTCTGGGCCCTCCCCCTTCTGTCTCTGTATCTCTCTCTGTCAAAAACAATAAAAATAAATCTTTAAATAAAATAGAATAGAACCTACTTCCTCAGGCTCTACTTCTAATGTATCGTCCTGGCTAAGCCGGTTAGCTGCTGGTAACAGAGGTTTGGGGTAGTGGCATGGCCCGGGGGCATGTGCCTGCAAGACTGCCTTCTGCAGGGCATTAGACAAGTATATTTGAACTGTGAAGAACTAAAGGCTGTGCGATACCAACGATGGCGGTTCCAGATAGCCGGTTGTGTGGTAACAACATCCACCACAGAAGGAAGCTTTCCGTCTGTAGGGCCAGGAAAGCAACGGGATAGGGAGGTGAGCTCCAATCCGGTTTGGTCACCTTTAAAGAACGAGCACTTTATGGTCTGAAGAAACGGGGAACTAGAGACTAACTGGGTGGTACCTCGGGGCGGTCTAAGTTACTTCATCCCTCAAAGCCTTTAGAGGGACGGCCACAGGTTTTCAAATCCTCCGGGCTGGGATTTTGTTGCTGACTAGAACCCCACCCCGGAGGTACGGAGAGATAACCTCGCTCTTCGCCCCGGAATGAGGGCCGGACGCGCTCTGACCTTCCCTTCTGCGCGCGACGCCGCAGCGGGACCGCGGGAGGCCGGCGCGCTGCCCACTCGCGCTGCGGCTCGCCTGCTCTAAGATGGCGGCAACGGCCGCTCGCGCAGGCCTGGCCGCTCTCCTCGGAGTCTTGGCCTCAGGAGGCGGGAGCAGGCCAGGGTGCAGAAAGCAGAAGGGCGACAACATCTAGCATCCCCCTGTGCAGCGCAGGACCCGTGGCCCTGAAGCGCGCCGGCATGCTATAAACGATGCGGACGCAACTAGGAACACAGCCGGAGACTCTGAAACGAAGAAAAAAAAAAAAAAAAAAAAAAGGAAAAAAAAAAAAAAAAAAAAGCGGCGGCACATCCGGGATTCTCTGCTAGCCCCACCCCGGAAATTACGCTATAGACGGGGGGGGTGGAGGTGAGGCGCGAAGGCCGTACTTCCCAGGGGGTTCTTTTGCCGCTGGTGCCACTCTTCCCATGAAATGTCTGGAATTACCCTCAGCACCCTCGTCCCGTGGGTTTTCCCTTATCGTCTCGCGACTCGGGCTGCGTTGCACAAAGCTAGCTGCTGTGACTGGGAGCTCTCGGTTCACAGAAAGTACCCCTCGCATCAACGCCTCTAATCTCCCCGTCCAGGCTTCCCAGCGCTTGTGGTACTGTACCTAAGAGAGGACTGGGGATTGTCCTAGCCCCTGACAAACCTACAAACTTATTCGGAGGCCTTACTCGGAACTCGGTTTCGTACACCGGCCAGCTTGGGATCCAGGGTTGTCAGTCATCGAGCTGAGCCCGCCCCTTCCGGGGACTCGCTGGGCCCGCCTCCTCCCCTCTTCCCTCCCCCACCCCTCCCCTTGCGAGTGTCTCCCTCTCCCTTTCGCTCCCTCTCTCCCTCTCTCTCTCTCTTTTGTGAGTTATAGCAACCGTTGCCTTGTGAATCAAGCGCCATAGTCACCGTAGTCCTGGCGACTGTTACCCATCAACAACAACTACTCTCCTCCTCCTCTTCCTCCTCCTCCTCCCCACCACCACCATCTCCATCACCCACCAACAACACCACAATAATCCACAGCCAAGGTGAATATTCTTCGGTCTCTACATGTGTGTGGAGCGTGTGGATGCATGTGAACGCGTGTGTCCGTGCGTGTGAGTGTCCGTGTGTGTGCGAGCCGACTGTGGCTGTGCGGGGGTCTCACTCCTGACACCGGGGGCTGCGGCTGCGGCCCCGCTTCCAAGGGGCTCTGTCCCCCGGGCTTGTTTACAATGGACCGTGTGCGCCGTGGCTGGGTCGGGGGTGTGGGCGCCGCGCAGCCCGCCCGCCAGCCGGCCCGCTGGCCCCGGCCCTCCGCGGCCGCGCTTCAGGGATGGAGCGGGAGCTCCGGGGGCTGCGAGAAGAGCGGGAGAGGGAGCCACAGTATTCCGTTGCGGATGGTGGAGCTCTCCCCTAGGTTTGGTCTGTGAAGAGTCAGGTGAAGAGAAGGGTTTTTCTCTTTCTTTAATTTTATTCTTTATCAAAGCTGCTTGTTTCCTGCTTCTTTCAAAACCCCAATAGACTACAATGTGTGTGTGTGTGTGTGTG
>PVKE010040832.1:0-14427 GCA_004027555.1 Craseonycteris thonglongyai | reverse complement strand
GGAGGTCAAAGGACCAGGATTGAGGAGGAAGGAGCAGGTGGTGAAAGAGATAGAGAAACTGAAGTATTGGACAGAAACCAAAAATCTTGGGGAGCCTTGCTAAGGAGCTTCGACTTCATCATATAAGCCATGAGGTACATTGATGTGATTTTTTTTTTAGGATTTATTTTGTTGTGTGAGAGAAGGTCAGAGAGAGAGAGAGTGTGTTGGGGGGGTGGGGGCAGAGCAGTCTCCATAGTTGTACATCATTAGTTATGACATAGCTTCATTCCACACAGGTGGACGTGGGCCGCATGGGGCAGGAACTGAACTGGGGGCCTCCCGCATGGGAGGCAAGAACCTTTGCTGCTTTTCTGGTGGTTACCAATTGTACCGCAATCAGCATGTGGGTTTGCACAGGCCAGGGCCAGGATTTGATTCCCAGACCACATGGTTGCGAGGCAAGTGCTCAAACTGTTGAACTGTCCTGGCACCCCATGATGTGATGTTTTTTTAATAAGAAATTAACCCAGTCAAATTTGTGTCTTAGATAAATAACTTTGTCTAACTCATATTTAATGTCTAAATATGGGGGAGCGAATTAAGGTGGGGACTAGACACAAGGCAAAGACATCAGTCAGGGGACGGTTGAGCCATCCATAAAAGAAGTGAGTACTAAACTAAGAAAGGATAGTAGATACAGAAAAGACAAACTATATTAATAAAACATTTAGGTAATGAAGTTTGCAGAAATTAGTTTTTGTTGAGGAGAATTAGAGAAGAGATTCAAAGATTAATGTCATGTTTGCAGCAGAGATTCTTTGATTTTAAACCATTGATAGAAAGGGAATTCAGGATAAAGAACAGGTGCTAGAGAGAGAGAATGAGTTTAGTTTTGAACACATTTGAGATGCCTATGGGATGTACAGGTGAAATGCTTGGCAAAGTTAATCAAATGAAGTTTTATGTAGGCATCATCAATTCCTAGATAATAGCACAAACCATGACAATGGATGAGCTCACTTAGGACATATGGAATGATGGGTAGGGGAGACCAGTATGGCAGAACTTCCTGGGAACACCAGTATGGATGGGTGGTCTAAAGGAAGAGGATTCAGGGAAGGAGATTATGAAAACGATACCAGAAAGGTGAAAGGACATCCAGAGGAATGTGATGCCCTATAAACCAGAAGAAAACAGAATTTCAGATAGGCCCCGGCCAGTCATGTAGAATGTAGCAGAGAGCCTTTCTGAGACAGGACTGAAAAGTGCCCAGTGGATGTGGCAGTTAAGCCATCACTGATAATGATTATCACAAATATTATTTACTAAAAAACTGAAGACAGAAATTAGACAATGGCACATGGAAGATTTAATAGAATAGTAGAAGGCATGACTGTGGACAAAGCAAGTGTTAATTCTTTTGAAGTCTTAAACAAGAATCTGAGGTCCCCAAGAGAGGAATAACAGAGTCGGAAGGACAAGGGGCCAGAGAGAGCAACGTGAGTTTGGGAATGTTGCTGAGAAGGGAAAAGAGCTAGCCAAGCACTAGTGAAGGGTTGGCAAGAAATTTTAAAATTCAAGAAACTTTAGTGGGAACAATCCATAATTTTCTTTGGTTTCTCTGTCAAAAGAATTGCGGAATTAGCCCAGGGGTTACATCAAGTGGCCAAAAAAGAATCTACTTAAAAAGGTCGTTGGCCACATGGTGGTGACACATCGCCACCTCTAGCTATTAAAGCAAGGCTGACTATGCAGACATTTAGCTTTCCGGAGTCCGTAGTGGAGTCAGCAAGGGAGAATTGGAAATACGTGTGGGTTCATCTCGTAAGTGGTCTGCCCCAAAAACCAAGGTTCTGCTTCCTCATATAGACTAATCAGTTTAGTACGAAAGCTATGGTTATATTACCACAAAGAGTTAGCTAGGAGTTTCAAAGATGCCTGCCTTTATGCAATGGTTATAAGAGGAACAGGAGTATTATAAATGATCGAATGTGACCCAATATTAGAAACACAGCTCAAAATGCATATTCTAATCAGTGATCAAGAATCGAACAGCAGATTCTGTCAACGTAGCTTTTTTGGTAGATTTTCATTTGACATGTAAGTGCTAGTCAGTTATTTTGTGTTGCCTTTATTTGCCATGCTCAGCATTTATTTCTTCGCTCAGTGAATTTCTTGTTAAGAAAACTTCGTAAATTTTAGTGAGCCCTTGAGAATTCACAGGTCAGTTTTTCAGTAGAACTCTGGGCATACTTTTTCATGTGGCTTTACTAAAATGCTCTGTTTTTTGCCGTAGATCACCATCAAGTGAAATGCACAATGTGCTGCTTTTCGAAACCGCTTTCACCTCATTCACTGCAAGTTTTCTCTTGGCTGCTTATCTTGTCATTAACTTATTTCTACTTGGATTTTTTTAAAGATTTTATTTTATTGTTTGAGAGAAAGTGAAAGAGAGAGAGAGAGAAGAGAGGAGGGCCCAGAGCAGTCCCCATAGTTGTACATCATTAGTTGTGACATGGTTTTGTTCCACATAGGTAGACGTGGGGTCATGTGGGGCCTGAACTGAACTGGGGGCCTTTCGCATGGGAGACAAGAACCTTCTCTGCTGAGCCATTTCAACAGTTACCCGTTGTGCCACAGTTCAACATATGAGTTTGCATGGGCTGGGGCTGGGGATCAAACCCTGGACCTCACTCACAATTGCGAGGCGAGCGCTCAACAGCTGAGCTATCCTGGCATCTCTGCATACATTTTTTGGGGTTTTTTTATTGGCAGTTTGTCAATGGTCAGTTGCTGCACACGGTGAAATTATAAATTTCTAAAATAAGAAGGAGAAATGTTTTACTTTATTTTCTTGGTGGAATATGCCCAGAATGCTTTTGATAGAGTTTGGGAGATTAGTACAGTAGTCCTTATCTGCGGTTTTTGCTTTTCAGTTTCAGTTACGCCGCCTGAAAAAATTAAAAAGAAAGTCCCAGAAATAAACAATTCATAAGGTTCAAATTGCGCACTGTTTTGAGTTGCATGATGAAGTCTCATGCCACCCTGTTCCGTCCTGCTCAGGAGGCGAACCATCCTTTTGTCCAGCATATTCACACTGTGTTTGCTACTCTCCCATTAATCACTCAGTAGTCATCTCAGCTTTCAGACCCACTGTTGTGGTATCACCCTGCTTGGGTTAAAGTTATCCTTATTTTACTCCATGGCCCCAAAGTGCAAGAGTAGTGCAAGTACAGGCAGTTCATACAGTCAATAGTTTAGTGGTTACTGAGGGTAAGGGGGAGGTGGGGGTAGAGATGGGTGGAGGGGCGTAGGGAGGGGAAATCAAACACACGGTGATAGAAAATGACCTAATTCTGGGTGGTGAGCATATAATGCAATGTATAGACAATGTAATGTAGAATTGTACACCTGGAAACAATGTAATTGATATCAATTAATGTCACCCCAATAAGTTGAACCAAAAAAATAGTTACAAAAAAAAATACAGGCAGTTCAGATATGCCAAAAAGAAGCTGAAAAGCGCTTCCTTTACGTGAAAAGATACATACTGGGGGGGGGGAGGGCAAAAAAATGTATACACATTTTAAGAGAGATTATCTATGTATTACATAAATACTGCTGGTAACCACTTTGAGCACTTCCTGTAATTGCAGAAGTCAAATGTGACTTGTGTTCATTTTGTGTTATCGGTATATATTGAGTATTACAATTTTAATACGTTTTTTCCTTTCTTAAAATGTGTATACATTTTTTGGGCACCCTCTCTATGTATATGGGGGGGACCAAGAAAAACCAGAATTTATTTATGAAAAATTGTGTATTTATTAATACATATTTAAACTTCAGTCACCTTCACACTACTGTGCATATGATGCAATATACCTATTGAGGTGCTTTTTCCACTGCTCAAAACAGTTTTTGAACTTGTCGATTTTGATGCCTTTAAGTGCTTCTGCCATTTTTAGTTTCACCTCTTCCATGTCAGCAAAACATTTCCGTTTGAGGACATTTTTCATCTGGGGGGAAAAAAATCCTCAGGGTAGTAGCAGGTGAATAGGGAGGGTAGGGCACGGGGACCATACCATTTTTGGTCAAAAACTGCTAAACAGTCAGTGTGATGTGGGCAAATGCATTGTCGTGGTAGAAGAATCAATGATCTGTTTGCCACAACTCAGGATGTTTCTTCCCCAAATCATGATGCAACCTCCTCAACACTTCCAGATAAAAACTTTGGTTGACCATTTGACCTGTAGGAACGAATTTCAACAGCACAACCCTCTCATATCAAAGAAACCGATGATCATTGTTTTCTGGTTTTGGGGGGTCCCCCTCATGAGAAAAGGAAATATACTGGTATGTAAAGGCTTGATACTATCGATGGTTTCAGGTATCCACTGGGGATCTTGGAAAGTATCCCCCACAGATAAGGGGGAACTACTAGAACACTTTGAACTTCACACCATGAGTCTGATTTCTTCAGGGTATGATTTATACCTTTTCCTGATACATAAATAGCTCTCTATGCCACAGTTGGTGTCACACAAAAGAGGAATTCAGGGGCTCAAAAGCCCCAAAATGCTTTGAAATATTCGAATAGTGTTACTTATAACTTATAAGTGTTACAGCAACTTATAGTTGCTTTCATCCAGCCTGCCAAATAAAAACTTATGAAGGCAGTGATCTCACCAAGCAATCAAACAATGTAACTCAGTTCACGTTGGAAGAGTAATGTGATGTGATACATCCAGCTTCCTGCATATCTAGGTAATGAGCAATCTTGGATAATGCCAGCACGAGTAGTAATGTTAAATCTACAGCACTACACTTCCTCCTTACACATTCACTGAAACAAAATTGATTTCTATGTTTGCTGTGATGTTTTAATTATCAAAGTGCGGTTCCACAGGAGATTTGCCTCTAAGTCTTAACTGTCTCTCTGGGCCCTCCTCTGGGCTTGGCAAGAGTGTAGGAATGGATGCAGCACTAAAAGCCCATAACTGGATATTGCTGCAGCCAAGTTTTGGCTTTCTGCCCCCTCTGCTGAACGAACACCTCCTGACATTTAGTCAGTAGTACCTCGCCATATCCCATGATCCATAAGTCCAGAGAGCTTTTCTTACAAAAGACGTGATGTCCTCTGAGAGGGAAAAGAATTTTCAGATGGAAAAGCAAAAAATACTGATAAATGGAAATTGAACTTTAAGATGAATGGAATTACCTCTAAAGTATCTTGTTGCTATATTTTAAGCTGAAGATTCTTAACCTGGACCAATCACATGCTAATGAATAATAATTATTTGTGTTTATTATTTGTGTTAATACTGAGTGAGCTTTATGTGCTATTGATCTAAGTGTTTTATCTGCATGAACCCACCAATGTTCCTACCAATTCCATGCTATAGGTACTAATATCTCCATTTTCCAGAAAATGAAACTGAGGCAGACAGAATTTAAGTAATTAACACTTGGTCACACAATAAGTAGTGGAGACAGAACTCAAGCATAGACTTTGAGGCTCTAGAGAACTAAAAGAACTTTTCAATGGTAATTGCCAAATTATTGTTGGTGATCTTTGAGAAACTGAGGGGAACTTGATATACAACAACGGTCTAGATATAAACTAATGTAGTTCACATTTTTGCTGTTCAGTATTTTTCTGAAGACAGTTTCGAAGTGCTGTTAAATATTTTATCAATTACTTGAGAGAGAGAGAGAAGGTAGCTTTATCACATTTTCCAGAAAGACCTTTTAAGGAGTTTTAGTTGCCTGTAAGCTGAATATGATGTAAAGTAGAAACAGCATGCCACCAATCCCCAGCCCAGCCCCTTGAACACTTTAGGCTTACATGCAAATAGTATGGCATCTAGAACAGGAGCTGACAGTTCTCTCTAGACAAGTGAGACCACTCTATAGTATTTATTATGTTTGGTTCTGCATCCCACATTTCAAGGGAGATACAGAACACTTAGAATGTCTTTTATTGGTGAATTATAAGAATTGTAAAATGATTCAATCCAAATATTTGAAGACTAGTTGAAAAATTGCAAACATTTAGCCTGAAAAAAGGAAAGACTTCGAGGAAGCTGAAAGAGATATCTTTAATACTCAAAGCACTGACACCTACAAGAATGACTGCACAGCTGGTAGAATCAGGGCCAGTGATTCAAAGTTCATGATGACATCTGGCTTCATGTAGAGTGGTCACATCTGCCAGAGCTGGAACAGGCAGCCTCCAAAGGTATCGAGTTTCCTTTCACAAACATTTGTGTGGGTATGCAGCCAGAAACTGAATGACCACTTAAAGGTGTACAAATGACACAAGCATAGACCACGTGGTTGGGCCAGATGACTGTTAGGGTCACTTCCAACTCTGAAATTCTGTTTCCATCATTTGGAAAATTGATTCAGGTCAATCAGCCGGGCTTCTCTGTCTAATCAAATACAGAAATAGGCTCTCATGTCTTGGACATCTAGTGCTGCCAACACTAGCATTAGCCAAATTGGTAAAAACAGCATGATGAGCCACAAAATAGCATGCCATTTCAGAAGAAAGTCTGCAGGCATCTAGTGAAATACCTGATTGGTGTTTTGTCTTCATCTCTCTTCTCAGTGTTGTCTCCTGCTCAAGAGAGCCACGTGCACATGGACCTCCCCCCGGTGTCCGAACAGATTATGCAGACTCTGGGTGAACTGGCCAAATCTTTCCAGGACATGGCGGACCGCTGCTTGCTGGTGCTGCATCTGGAAGTCAGGTATGACACAGCCAAGCACATGTCTTTGCGACTGAAACACACTGTGAGTCACAAATCGCTGCCATATTTCTGGGCAGTATCATGATTTCGGGTTCTTATCATTGATATCCCTTTTTTATACTGACAGTTATTTTTAGTGTCATTCAGCTACTCTTAACTGTATTTGAGCACATTGTGAATATGGTAATTCAGAGTTTGCAAGGCCTGTGATATCAGAATGACCTGGATCCGAATGTTGATCACAGCCAGCAAGTCGATCTTCAGACAGTCATTTAACTTGACTACCCCTCAGTTTCCTCATCTTAAACATGGAAACAATCATTCCTAACTAGCAGAGATTTTATTAATGAGATAATGCATAACTAGTATAATGCCTGCCACATGTTATAGTATGTTAGCATTTTGATTATAGTAACTTTGTCATTAATATATTTACTACGATACTGAGCTAATCAAGAATGTAGTATACAAATGCAAGAACTATGATTCCTTCCTTCAGGAATTTAAAACCCAGTTGAAGAGATTAGGTTAAAATATTAAAAGAAAATAGTCTCGAAAGTGCTATGCTCTTGAACTCCTCTTCCTTCCCCTGCAGTGTAGAATATTCTGATTAGCTTGGTAACCTCTATTCTTACACATTTGGAAATGATAGGAAGAAAAGTCTGGGAAGTTTTCAATTATTCATTCATTCATTCAATAAATATTTATTGACTGCCCTCTTTGTGCCAAATGGTGTTCTAAAAATTGGGATATAGCAAGGAAAATAACACTCAAGGTCCCTGCTCTCATGGAGCTGCATTCTAAGGGGAAAGAGACAATGAATAAACAAAAAAAGATCATTTCAGATAAGTGCAACTAAAACAACAAAATAGCATAATGCAATTGAGTAGTGCTATCCAAAGAAATAGAAAGTGAGCTATGTGTGAACCAGAGATCATTGAAATTTTCAAACAGTCACATTTGAAAAACGAGAAGGGAACACATAAATTATTATAACATTTTATTTAACCCACTTATATCCAAAATATCACTTTTCAACATGCAACTAACCTTAATATTATTAATGAGGTCTTTTGTTTGAGAGGTTTTGTGTTTGTTTATTTGTTTGTTTTTTTTGCACTAAGCCTTTGAAATCTGCTTATTTTACACTGATAGCGCATTGGAATTTGGACTGGCCGTGTTTCAAGAGCTTAATGCCCACATGTGGCTGGCGCTCTCATACCAGACAGTGTAGACATCAGCTGGAGTTGACTAGAAAGGGAGGTTGTTGTTATTGTTATTGTTATTGTTGTTCTTGTTGTTCTTGTTGTTTGCTTTTGGTTTTTTAGAAAGTGTGATCAGAGAAAATGTGAGGAGGTAAGAAGAAGGAGCTATCTGTACGAAGACCTTGGGAAAAAGAGTTTCAGACCATTCTGAGGGAGAAATACAAGGTCCTGAGGGTTGGCAGTGTTGAAGATCTGAGCAGGGTCCAATGTGATTGTAGCCGGTAACCTAGGAGTGTGGGGAGATGTGGAAGGATAGGTAGAGAAGCAGGCTGGAGCCCAGTCATGTGAGGTCATGGAGCATTACGTACTATAGGACCTTACAGACCAACTGAACAGTTCTGATGTTACGTCAAGTACATTAAGAAATCAAAGGAGGCTTTTTAAGCAGGAGAGAGAGATTCATTCATCAATTCATGTATCATTCATTCACATTTTTAAAAGACCACATTGGCTGTAAGTGGAAAAGGAATTGCAGGGAGAAATGTGATTGGAAGTAATCACCAGCTGAAACCAGTTATGTGAACCAGAGTGATAGAAGTAGGAATTTGAGAAATGTTGGACTTCAGACATATTCTGAAGGTAGAGCCAATAAAATTTGTTGATAAATCAGGCTGGGCATGGGGGCTGGAAGCAATGAGAGGAAGAAAGAACTCAAGGAAAACCAGCAGCAACTATGTGGATACCAGGGCCATTAACTGGGGTTGAGAAAGACTGAAGGAGGAGATTGGGAGAGGGGTGGAAATCAAGAATTCCATTTGGAGATGTTCAGGTTGCGATGCTTATTAGACATCAGGGTAGCAGTGTCAGATAGACAGTTGGATGTAGACTTTTGAAACTTCAGGATCAGTAATGCATTTTCTTCTATATGGCCATGAGACATTATTAAAGTTGATACAGTCTGCCCTTTTCTTATGGAGTCTTGACTAGATTTAGATTTTAAAAATATAAATAGAATTTTGTTTCATATGTTTGCACTCCAGTTAGAACTTGGATGTCTTTCAGGGTGTGCCCAGTCCTAATGAATAATGAATGCATTGTTCATGCCACTTCTTTTTTATGCCACTTGCTTTTTTTTTCATTCTTCATTATCTTGGCTAGTGAGTTACTTCTATATTGCTTGTGAGTACCTGTGGGTGCAGCAGGAAAAGTAGCATGAGGATTTGGAATCTATTATACTTGCATTTTCTCTGATCTTATTTTTTACATTCACCTGTCCAGAAATAAGGCTTTTCCTCTATATTTTCTGATCGGTCTCATGATAATCTTTAGATTTCTTTTCTGTTTACACTTTGACAGTAAAATAAATCAGGTGTTTTTTGTGAATACATAAATGCAATAGACATAAAAGAAGAAAAACTACCTAGTAACATTCTGATGCCTCTGTTACCTGGGTTGCACAGAAAAACACAGGACCGTCGAATTACTGTCACAACTCCTGGAATCTGTGCTGTTGATTGTATGGCCACATAATGTGTTCTACATTCAGAATGATCTGCTTGTAGTGTAGTTCATTCCAAGTGGGATATTTTCAACACATTCGAGTTTAATCTTTTAAATCCTTAACCTCTCTTCTGCCCCTTTTTAGTTTTATACATCTTGGCAGTACTGTTCTGTAATGCTGAACATGTTTTAGTCATTATTTATTAACTTTACAAGAAACCTTTCAGTGCTGAAACATCCATTGGTATATCTCTGTCAACATTAGTTGAAAAACAGGAAAAGATTATTTTAAGAATGAATAACAAAAATCCCTGCATTTTAGTGATGCAAAATTATCTTTTCTTGACTTTTACTAAGCATACGAAACATGGTTGTTTTCTTTTTTTCTAAATTAATTGTCCTCGCCTTCTCATATAACATGGTTTCAACATTCAGTTTGCTTTCTTATGAATGTACTCCATTTTGTCTTTGTTTCTTTTCAAGTATGGTATACAAAACTAGGCAGAACACTCCATACATATATGGCTTAGGTAGTGAATGTTCATACACTGTATTAATTCCTTGTCACAGTAATAAGCTGTTATTTTGGGGGTTTGATACAAAATTAATAAGACACATCTCAAGCAAATCAATATACTGTGTTATAATAATACTGAAGCAGAGGAGACTGCTAAGTGCTCTGGGTACACACAGTGGGTGACTATGGAAGAGGCTCTTTGCTCCCAGAGGCAGGAATCAGGTGTGTCTTGTTCACTGTTATGTCGCCAAAATCTGGAACAGTTGTGCTGCATAGCAGATGCTCAATAAAAACGTCAATGATTCTTGAGAATTAGCTGGGTCAAGTCAAACCCAGATAAAATAGGTGGTGTTTCCCCAAAACAAAACCTGTTGCTCATTAAAGAAAATGAATTGGTTCAGAAAGTCTGTTGGCACTTGGTAGTTCACCACATGTATTTCAGAGGTAACAGAGGTACTACTATGTGGTCAACATCAGCCTTGTCTTCATATTCAGCTAGTGTTTGTTTTGTTTCTATCCTGCTGTGACAGAGAATTAAAATTTAGGCTCTGTCATCTAAGAGCTGGTACAATGAAGAGTGGCTGGTTAAGGACTGTTTCTGGCACTTTTACCCAAGAAGCCAATGTAATAAGAGAGTACATACAGATAGAACAGACAGGAAAAAAAAAAAAAATTAATGGGAAGTCCTAGCAATAAGTCCAGAACAACTTCAAATGCCAAAAATTTGTCTTATTCCCCCAAATGTTTTTATGTCCATAGTCCATATTTTTCTTTAACAGTGTTAAAGTTCACATCAAAAGGTGTCCTCAAATCCAGTAGATTCTGTGTTGAAGGGCCCATCCAAAGAGCATGTGACATTTTACCTGTGTCACTGTAGGTCACATTTAACAACCACCTTTCCACAGTTTGAAACATAAGGCAAATGACAACCCCAATAAATGAAAGACATGGTGAGACCATAAAAGGTTGTTGAATATTTCCCCCTATTTGAGCTTTAGAAGAAAATTAAGTTGCCATTTGAGTCTAAGATGCCAAGAATGTCACCTTCATCAACTGATTCTCTCACCACCAAGTAGATTCAACAGCAACTGCCTGTCACTACTGAGATCCTAAGTGTGCACTTCCTTAAAATCAACCATCCTGCTGAGTAATCAGCAATACTTGCAGAAAACATTGAATGCCAAAGTGATGGTAAGGTCAGCAGCAACATGCTAGAATTCAGAAGAAAAGGGGGAAAAGAGCAATTTTTTTTTTAATTTGACATTTGCCAATGACTATTTTAATTTTTTTTTAATCACTCATCAATTTGGGAGAAGAAGAAAGTACCTTAAAACAGTACTTATCTCTCCTGTCTGCTCTCACCTCCAAATCATAGTAATTTCCTAAGTGGTCTGTCTACTTCCAGTTGCTTCCATTCTTCACCATCAATCCCCCTTTACAGTGTGCCATAGGGATCTTGCCAAATCTCATGTCTCATGATATCATTTCACCTCCTTTAAAACTGTCCTCCATTCCCACCCTCAGGCCTTTGTACACGGCTTTCCCATTGTCGAGGGTTAAAATGTTTATAACTTACTGTAAAAATACTTTAGTAGTGATGGATTGATTTTACTTTTAAGTAAGTTCTACTTAGTTTAAATTTTAACCACAATATTAATCAATCTCCCTATTTATGAATATTACTCCAGGGTTGGTTAACTTTCATTATATCAGAAAAGTTACAATCCAGAGGAGTCTGTGACCTGTTTGGTTAGGTACTGGCATCTTGATCAAAACTATACATTTTTGCCAGTTAGCATATTAATGTCAGAATGTGTTTTTATTGGTATGATTAGTCATTAGATTATCATCAGCTGTTAAGATGATTACTCATAAAAATGAACTGGTAGACAAGATATTTCATTCCTCTTGTGTGAACAGGTTATAAGAATACAGCGTGTCCTATACAAAACTTAGATCAAAATGGATTATACATCTAAATGTAAAACCTAACTTCTAGAAGAAAACATACAAAAAATCTTTGTGACTTGTTAAGCAAAGATTTTTTTGCACCGTCCATAAAAGAAATAAACGATAAATTGAACCTCATCAAAATTTAAAACCATTTTTTGAAAAACACTGTTAAGATGAAAAGACAAGTGAAAGACTGTGAGAAAATGTTAGCAAAATACACATGTAATAAAAGACTTGCATCTGGAATATATAAAGAATTATTAAAACTTAATAAGAGGGGAAAGCCGGGACGGCTCAGCGGGTTGAGCGCTCGCTTTGAGGCCATGAGGACCGAGGATCGAATCCCGGCTCCGGCCCAGGCAGGACCCACATGCTGAACTGGGGAGTTCCCACAGTTCGGTTCTCTAGCTGTCTCTGTCTCTGTCTCTCTCTCTCTGTCAAAAGTAAAATAGAAATAAATATGCACTGAAGATAAAATAATTACTCTCTATAAATATAAAAAGATATAAAAAATAGTTTAAAAAAAAAAAAAACTTAATAAGAATATACATAACCTAAAATACATCTATTAAAATGACTAAGTTCTTTTTTGAGAAAGCTGACAAACATTTGAGGGCATATGCTAAGTGAAATAAGCCAGACTAAGAAAGACAAATAGATAGTCATGCTGCTACTTATATATGGAATATTAAAAAAAAAAAGCCAAACTCATAGACAGAAAAGTAAATAGGAAGAGCTTGGGAAATGGTACAGACTTTCAGGTATACGATGAATACGTTCTAAGGATCTAATGTATTATAACACATGGTGACTGTAGTAGATAGCACTGTATTGTGTAATTGAAATTTGCTATGAGAGTAGAACGTAAATATTCATACAAAAAAAAAAAAGACACGTATGTGAGGTGGTGAATGTGTTAATTAACTAGATGGGTAGGATCCTTTCGCCATGCATATGCAGTTACCACAGTGAACACTAAATATTTTAGAATATTGTGTCATTGATACCTCAGTAAACCTTAAATTAAAAAAAAAACCAAAAAAACTAACAACACTAGATGCTGGTGAGGATGTGGAGCAACTGGAACTCTTGTTGGTTGCTCATAAGAAAGCAAAGTGGCATCGCTACTTTGGAAAAACGTTTGGTTGTTTCTTATAAAATTAAACATACACTGACCATATGATCTACAAATTCATTTCTAGGTATTTACCCAACAGAACTGAAAACTATATTTACACAAAAACTTGTACATGAAGCACCTTTATTTATAATCACCCCAAACTAGAAACAAGTCAGATGTCAACTGGTAAATAATGGAATTGTGGTAGAGATACAGTGGGAGGCTGCTAAGTGAGTAATAGCAAGGAGTGAACAACAATGTGGATGAATCTGAAATATTTTAGGCAGAGTGAAAGAAGCCAAACTCCAAAGGTGACATACTATGTGATTCCATTTATATGCCATTCTGGAAGAGACAAAACCATTGGGACAGAAAATAGATGAGTGGTGGCAAGAGCCTTGGGGGATGAGCAGAGGTTGGCTTACAAGGAGCACCAGGGAATTCTGGGTGAATGGTACCATTCTATAATTTACTTATAGAGGTGCTTACACAACTGTATGCATTTGTCGAAACTCAAAGAGGACTCTTTGTAAATGTTTACTGTTTGTAAATGATGTCAAGCCTGTATTTGCATCATTAGGGATAATGCCGAAGGCATTTGTAGCCATTTGTTTAGGATTTCTTGTTACCTGATGCCAACTATAAGGGTGACAGAATCCTGACTGAATTTTCATCCCATCTACCTCCAGTGAGCCTTCCATGGCAAGATCAGACACAGCATCTAAAACAGTGGTTAGGACTTCACTGAACTCACGGAATGGCCTGTTGGAACTGTGGATGGCATTTTTGTTTTGTCTTGTCTTTTAAATAGATACCTGTATGTGCGTGAGGTGGAATTATCTGAGCTGAAACTGGCTTTTCATTTCAACTTAATACAAAAGTTATGAAGTAGCCCATCCTGACCCACTCAGACTTCTTGGGCAGGTACCAATATCTACCAAAAAGAACTAAAGAATTGTGTACAAACTAATGCAGGCCATTTCAGGACAGGAATACAGTCCTTCCTCAAGCTCACTCTGATATGCCCTGTGACTCAAGTATCACCTTCTGCTCTAATCCTTTCCTGACACTCTCCATACTGGGCTTCTGAGCGGGACACTGCCCTCGTCTGGTCCTTTTTTCATGGTCAGCCCTGCTAGGCTGTGGAATCTGAATTTTTTTTTTTAATTGTTTTTGACAGAGAGAGAGCGAGAAAGAGAGAGAGAGAGAGAGATAAGAGACAGAGAAAGAGCTGAACTGGGGGAACTCCCCAGTTTAGCATATGGGTCCGCACGGGCCAGGGATGGGATTCGATCCTCGGTCCCCGGGGTTTCAAAGTGAGCGCTTAACCCACTGAGCCATCCCGGCTTCCCCATGTGGAATCTTTAAGGGGATAAAACAGTGGCATACATTCTC
>PVKE010040831.1:0-14427 GCA_004027555.1 Craseonycteris thonglongyai | reverse complement strand
CATCACTTGGTGCTCACTGATAGGGTTTTGATATGAGTCTGCAAGCAATTGATTTATTATGGTCTCTATGAAGTCAAATCTCTCTGCTAATGTTAATCTGTATTTGCAGCTGCTCCGCAGTGGTAGCATCACAACCTCAGCTCCACCTCAGATCATCAGGCATTAGATTCTCATAAGGAGCCACAACCTAGATCCCTCATGTGTACAGTTCACAATAGAGTTCACACTCCTATGAGAATCTAATGCTGCTGCTAATCTGACAGAAGGCAGAGATCAGGAGGTTATACCACCAGTGGCGGTAAATACAGATAAAGCTTCGCTTGCTCAACCACTGCTCACCTCCTGCTATGTTGTCAGTTCACTTTCTAATGGGCCACAACCATTACCAGTCCACCGTCTGGGGGTTGGGGACCTCTGACTTAAGGTTAATATACAACATCACTTAAAACTGTGATGGGGAGTGCAAGCATTCAATAAACACCAGCAGTTTTTGTTATGTAAGTAATCCTTTTAAGTCTCAGCCTTCATCAAAAAACTAGTATGCGTCATACCAAAAAGCATCAGGGTGCCTTTGGAAAGTAATTTTCCAGGTGTGGCCCTCAGTCTTCCAAAACCCATAATTCTCTCTGACAGATGTGCAAAATTAACTTCAATAGTGATCTTTGCTTAAACCACCAATCTACTCCAGCCACTGGGAAAGCCATCAGTGGTTTGCCGAAGAGCTATTACGGGAGAAAGATCAATGAACTGCTGCCACATTCTGGTCCTGTCATGAACAAATTGTGCCACTGTGGGCCAGACATGTCACCTGCCCCGGCTTTCCGTCAGTGAAGTAAGGAAGTTGGATGAAAGACTCTCCAGGAATCCTTTCAGAACGGCCTGTTTATGTTTTTATTAGCTTTATCTTCAGACTCAGTTTAGGGGATATAGTAAAAAAATCTAGCAAAATGAGTTGTTTGTCCAGTGCCTTCCTTCAATAAAAGTATTAGCATGCACAGCCATGTGTGATGGACTGTGTCCTCTGTTATGTTCCTGGATGCAGGAAGTTGAAGTTGTTTCCTGTTCTTTCTGTGTCACTGCCAGGCGGCACTGATTATATATATTTTGGTACATAAACTTTCTGATCTCTTTGGCTTTTCACTTTAAATAAATGCAAGGTGGCATGAGAGCAGATTGCATTTGTCATACGTCTTCTTGTATATATTCCAGGTCTGGAGGAAGGCATTGTAAGGCAAGAAAAATGCAAAATGTATTTCTGTTCCTCTAAAACAGTGCTAAGAGAGCTATGAGCTAGGACATACACATGCTTTTTTATAAATAGGATAAGCATACATGAACCCTAAAACCAATAATAGATAAAACCAAACTGAGAACTTATCCCAAACATTATCTAAATAACTGCAGGCGGGAACAAATACCACCCCTTCTGTCTCTGATATCACAAAGACTTATGTGCTGCAGGTAATTGAGTCCTCCTAGCATTTATTCCCACCTTACACATTCATTCAGACCTAGAGTTTGGCAAATGCTATCTCTACCTAACAGTAGGATGAGTTACATCAGTGTGGGGCCTTTTCCTTTGGAGCTATTTCCTTAAGAATCTTAGCATTAAACTGAAACCATGATAAGAGTCATTGAGCTTCAGATAAAGAGGGAGTGAGTGATTGCCCTATGCAACTTTATGAACCACTCTAGCCCTTTCATGTGATGTACTATGTCCTTGCTGGTCTTTCAAGCTCTACTTTTTGTTGTTGTTTTAAAATAACTAATTTTATATTTTTAATGATTTATTTTTATTGTTTTTGACAGAGAGAGACAGAGACAGAGACAGAGAGAAGGAGGAGGGCCCAGAATAGTCTCCATAGTTGCATATCATTCATTTTTCCACATGGTTTCATTCCACAGGTAGCAGTGAGGCTGCACTGGGCATACATTTCTAATTAAAAAAAAAATTTATTGGGGTGACATTGGTAAGTAAAATTATATAGGTTTCAAGTATATAATTCTATAATATGCCATCTATATATTGCACTGTGTGTGCACCATCCAGAGTCAGTTCTCTTTCCACATTATATATTTAACCCACTCTACCCTCTTCTACCTCTCCCCCACTTACCCTCTGGTAAACACTAAACTGTTGTCTGTGTCATAAGTTTTTGTTTACTTGTATTATTAATTTGTTGCTTTCAGTTTTATATCTCACATAAGAGTGAAATCATATGGTTCTTGAGGTTTTCTTTCTGACTATTTCACTTAGTATTATAATCTCAGGATTCTTCCATGTTGTTGTAATGGCAGTATTTCATCTTTTCTGATGGTCGAGTAATGCTCCATTGTGTAAATATACCATGTCTTCTTTATCCAGTCATTTCTTTCTTTTTTTTCTTCTCTCTTTCTTTCTCTTTTTGACAGAGAGTGAGACAGACAGAGAGACAGAGAGAAGGGGGAGGGCCTAGAGCAGTCTCCATAGTTGACAGCATTAGTTTTCCATATAGTGTCACTCCACAGGTGGGCGCGGGGCTACACAGGGCAGGAACTGGGCCGGAAGCCTCCCGCATAGGCCCCAGCAAGAACTGAACTGGGGGCACACACCAGCTCAGCATGTGGGTCCGCATGGGCCGGGACCGGGATTCGATCCTTGGGTTCCAGGCGGTAAAGTGAGCACTTATCCTGCTGAGCCATCCCAGCTTCCCCTCCAGTCATTTCTTGAAGGACACTTTGGTTGTTTTCATGACTTGTATGCTGTAACTAATGCTGCAATAAACATTGGGGTACATATATGTTTATGAGTAAATGTTGTCAGATATTTTGGGTAGATACCCAGAAGATGAAGTGCCAGGTTGTATAGTAATTCTATTCATAATTTTTTAAGAAACATCGATACTGTTTTCCATCCTGGCTTTAACAATTTACATTTCCACCAGCAGTGTATGTGGGTTTTTTTTTCCTCCACAACTTCACCAACAAACCCTTGTTATTACTGTCTTAATGATAATAACCAGTCTAACAGGTGTGGGGTGGTAGCTCATGGTTTGGGTTTGTATTTTCCTAGTAACTAGTGAAGTAGAACATCTTTTCATCTATCTGTTGGCCATTTGTATGTCTTCTTAGGAGAAGTGTCTGTTTAGGTCTTCTGCCCATTTTTTAAAGTGGATTGTTGTGGGTTTTTTTTTATTGTTGCTGAGTTGTCTGAGTTCTTTATATATTTTAGATATTAGCCCTTTATTGGAAGCAAGGAAAGTAAAAGCAAAAATTAATGAATGGGATTATATCAAACCAAAGAGCTTCTGCACAGGAACAATAAAAACAACAAACACCAACATAAAAAATATGCAACCAAACAAATGGGAGAAGATATGTACAATCAAACTCCGCTTCTGATTCCCAGTATCTTAAAGGATTTCATTCCACATACCCCAGGGCTACTCTTTAGAAGGTTCCTTCTCTATCATTGGCTAAAACTACAACTCCATGTCACTTTCATTGATCGTAATCACATACACCAGAAATCAACAGAGCAAGTGAAAAAATTTTTTCATATGATAGGATCTCTTATATGTGAAATGGACCCTAGGTTCTTGCCTTTCGTTGATGTGAACTTTGAGTCCCAGTAGGCAGGGTTAATGGAAGTTTCTGCTTCATGAAGGCAAGTTGACACTTAAAGAGGAGACCAAACCCAGAATGGACTGAACACAAAAATCAACAAACCATGTCTTGGAAAACAGACAACTTAATTCATGAAAATATCTATTTATTTGCTATTCTACCATGAAGGTCCTTTATGTATGTGTTAATTAAATAGTTTAGCCTTTTCTCAGTTTTGGTACAGAGGATTAAAGGATGGTGATGTATCATTTTGGTTGATAGAGCTTTATAGAACAAAAAATAAGCATTAGCTGACATCATTGATTTTGCCATTATTCATTAAGCACCATAAGAGGAGAGGAAATATTAGTGTACACATTGCAGAAGGTGCAGATCATGTGCCTCTCACTGCTACAAGGTGCTTCTTCCTGTGCCAGGATCTTAGCTTATGACTTTTCTTTCTATTCGCTTTAGTAATATTTTTTTGAAAAGATAGCCTGGTTGAGGAGTGCAATATCTGTAGTTAAAATCTCTATCTGCCCAATGAATTTGCCAATTTCAAAATTTCTGGGCACTCACTATGGCAAGATTATTGAGCAGGAATATTCAAGAGGACCTTCCTACACACACACACACACACACACGATAAATGAAAGAATTATTTACATTATTATTATTCATTGTGCAACCTATCCATTTGAAGGCTAAGTTCACATATATTATCTTCTTTAAATGAAAATTTCTCTCACATTTTTCCATTTTCTTGCCTAATAATACATTCATAATAAGGAGAGACCCAAAGATCTTGAACAGAGAAGTTTGAGGGGAGTTTGACAAGATAAAGGCTGAATCACATTGCCATTTAATGACTTTTGAAGCATCTAGAGCCCATCCTATGCATTGCAAAGAATAAGGCACCTCCTATGCTCTGGATTTTTTAATCTATCCCCTTTTTTCCCCTCGTGTTACATTATGTGCTTCATTTCTGAATTAAAGATCAATTTATGGGGATGTCAGGATGGCTCAGCAGGTTGATGTCCTGCAGTGCTGGGATCCAAGGATTGAATCCTGGCCCCTTCCTGTGCGAACCCATATGCTGAACTTTGGTATGTCCCCAGGCTGGTTCTCACAGGAATCAGTTTCCTATGTGGGAGATTTCTGGTTCAGCTTCCGCCTCAGGCATACTTCCCATGTAGGAGGCCCCTGCCTGGTTTCCATCCTGTGCAGCCCAACACCCACCTGTGGAATGAAACCATGTAGAAAACTAATGATGTACAACTATGGGGACTGCTCTGGGCCCTCCCCATTCTCTCTGTCTCTCTCTGTCAAAAACAATAAAAATAAATCTTTAACAAAAAAGATCAATTCATAATTGAGTAGACACTTCATCAACCGGAACACAAGCAACCAGGACTCCCAAGTAACCGGCAAAATATATTTGAAAGTGCCAGTTTTTTGACTTTCGGTTCCAGAGAGTCTGCTTTCATTTGTCTGGCATCTACGAATCCCCATGGGTGCCAGTTAACTGGGCATCTACTGTAATAAGGCTGTATTTGCATATATAATTCTGGGAAATGTAAATTGGTATAAATTTTTTATTTTTCTCTATCGTCTTATTGAAAGAATAGGAATAGAGGGTAAATGATAAGGTGAGATACTTCCTGGAAGAAACAGTACAATTCCACCTGTGGATATCAGAATGGCGGAATGGCAGGTTCTAGGAATGTGGGCAAGATGTAGTCTCAGTTTTGCTCAGGTGAAGGCCCTGGCTCTGACCCTTGGTGAGCACCTTGTCATTCAAGGGAAGAGGCAAAACGAGACCTCTGCCATGGTTCCTTGTGTTTCTCTTTCACCAGCCAAAGAGCCAAAGGATCCAGGGCTCCCTGCAGGTGACTGAAAAGAAGAGGTGATTTTAAAACATTTTACTTTAAAACATGTGTTTCCTTCTGCTTACATCTGCATATATCTTTCCATTGATGTGGCAGCTGAAATGCTTTATTTACTTTTTAAAGCTTTACAATTGGCTTTTAAGTTGTGGTTACAGCTCCTGTCCTTTTCCAGACGTGATCCAATTGTATACAAACACATAAACAATTAAAATGGCGAGATGATCAGGGAAGGGCCATAAAAATAGTCAGCCAATTAAACAGTGAAATAAAAAAAATTAAACCATGGAATGGTGTACACAATAACCCATATTTTATTATTTTCTCCTTACAACATTGTAAAAAATACATAAGTCCTTGATGTACGTACATTTCCTTGGGAAAGGTGCTCTATGGCTCAGAGGCGGAGAGGCGGCATGTGATGTGGGCAACTGTAAGGAAACAACATGTTTTCCTATAAAAAGCAGAGGAAATAGGCACATAAATTCCGTATAAACTGTCAGCGTGTCAGCTATGCTAACACTAGGGAAGCCGGTGCCCTGGAGCTATGCTAACTTATGCACCTTCATTTTTCAAACACACACTTCTTGAATTCACAAAGCTAAGATGCAGTCAGGCTACTTTTTTTCTTTCTTCTCCCATTCACTGGTTGCCCCCACTCCTACTCCTTCAGATATTTCTAGCTTTAAGGAAGCAAAGGCAGAGGCCAAGAATAAAAGAGGTAAGAGGGTATCAAGACCTGATCCTTACATGGAGTTACCATCTTGGGTGAGCATAACACTTCCTGAGTCCTTCGTGTTAACAGCCAAACTCCACTGAATGGAATCGAAAGAGCATTATGGTGCTAAGTCTGTGGCTGAAAAGTCTGGAGCCCAGAGGGGACTAGGAGGAGCTCTTTCTCTTCCTGGGCCCCTCCATTTATCCCTTCACTCCTTTGCCTCCTCCTTCTTTGTGTTGCCTTTTATTGTTTCCTTGGGAATGACTTCTAGGATATAAAATAAACTTGGTTTATTTTAAAAGAGCACCCAGGAAATAAAAAGTACTTTTCTCTTGCTGGTAACTATCTATGTAAATGTATTGACAGTTAACATCACAAATCTGCATTCAGGGTCATAAGGCAAAGGGAAGCGGAATAGGTCAAAGCTCTTGCCTTATCTCTGGTAAGATCCAGGTTTGCTGATGTGTGTTTATGTGTTACTGGTTTAGGGGTCCTATTGTGAATCAGGGGTCCAGATTTTTGAATCCCATTTTTATATTTTTCTAGTTAAATTATTTTGATAATTATGAGTACTTTTTAGAACTGTAATACAAATTATCTAAACTCAGAAGGTCCCTTCAGTCGTGACAAGTGACTATATGTTTAATTCAACCATTCCGGGTTCAGTGTCCAAGACCCAGACTTGCCATTTGAACAGGTTCCCTGTTAATTTTTTTGTCAGCTCACTGGAGCTTAGCATCTATGTCCTACCTCATCTTAAGACTGTTGTGAGTACTCAGTGAAACACTAAAGATGAATAAAACATAAGGAAAAGTCTCATGTGACCTTCAGGTGTGAAGAATTTGAAGACCTATTGATAAGACCTATTGAGTCTGAAACATTTTGAACTCAGGATTTTGAAAACATATGTAGACTAACTTGAATCAAAATACCCTAATTCTTGTTTCCTTAATCATGGAATTCTAGGTTCTCACAATATAAAATATGTCTAACATAATTTGTCTCTCATCTAAGATTAGCAAGGTTAAAATGATGGAAAGCAACAACAACAACAATAACAAAATTAAAAACAAAAGATAAATACAATTGACTTCAAAAGAATAAATAGAATAAAATATCTACAATGATCCTATAATCATTTTTTCCCCCATGATCAGTGCAGTGGCTTTTAACTGTATCTTCTACATTAATACAGTACACTCTCAGTTAACTGGAACTCAAACAACTGGCACTCTTAGGCACCTGGCAAATTTTTAAAAGAGTCTACTTACATTTATCCAGCATCTACCAATTCCCATGGGTGCTGGTTATCTGAGAGTCTACTGTATCCAACCATGTGTGATCATAGTCTGAGCATTGACTCGGCCCAGATTCCTTCCTGTTATGGTTTGTTCATTAAAACCCTATAATTCTTTTTATTTTTCCCTTTATAGTAATTGTCAGAATCAATCTCAGACAGCAGTGGACTTCTAAGAACCATATATCTAAGACTGCCAGCAAAATTATTGAGATGTAATAAGACCTAATCACTTATTAATCACTCTTCATCATAAGATCATGATTAACATTTGTTTCATTACCACGCATACTGACAGACTAAGATGCAAAGATATTATTGCATTCTTGATGGGTGTCTGGAAGAAGTGACCACACCAGGATTTGAACTTTAATTTCAAACTATGGATAATTCTATCAATAGTACATCTTGGTATGAATCTCCAGAGTCTTTTATACATTATGTTTGCTCATAATTCTAAAACAAGTTTAAGAGGGAAGTAATGTGATTACCATCATAATCCAAAATTAAAGTAATAATAATAACCTTTGTAGTTAAAAAATATATAAAGCTGGGGGCAGATGATTAGTGAAACCCAGTGATTGGCTTCCCTTCTGTACATTGTTCAATTCTCCATTTCCTTCTACCTGTATAACTAGGAAGCCAGCTTCTTACAGAGTTAGCTTTGCATATGGGGCCTCTCATGTTCCCAGCAGGCATATTCTTGCACTGCTGTCGGACCAAAATGGTTTAAGTTTAATTATCTAGATACATTGCTCTCTGCAGTAACCTCGCTATTGTTCTCACTGTAATCTACCACATTATTAATGCCAGATTTTTCCTATTAGCTTTTAAACCATTCTTCTACACTGAGCAGTTTGCCACCAAATTGTTACCAATAAAAATCCCCAAATGCCTAAAGGTTATTTTAAACACAGTGTGAACAATGCTGGTTTCATTTCACCATTTATTTTGTTGAGTCATTATCGGTGTGCATTGTGTGAACTTATTGTATGCATTTTTTATGCTGCTGGAATAGCAGTATATTTTTAATGATCTCATTTTAATACAAATGTCCTAAAAAAAAAGAAAGAAATCACTAAACCTAGGGTTTAACAAGGACAGTGCAAACTTCACCTATCATCTCCCCTTTTGTCAAATATTGTTGAGTGATACCTTTGAAAAACTAATATATTTGGAAATCTTGGTTTCCATTTCTTTTAGAGCTATAATGCATACTAAAGGATGCAATAAAAGAACATTTTCTTTGCAATAAGTGTCCTCTGCATCATATTATCTAGTAGTCAAATAACTAGAGCTCAGGCCTAGAATAACCTTCTTTGTAAATGTCAAAGAAAATTAGGCACATTGTACACATTTTAAGAAAATTTTAAGTCATTGAAAATATGATTTGAAACTTATCATGAAAACCAAAGTCATATTCTTAGCAATATTATTTCTGTGGATATATATGCTGGCTTGTGGCCTTGCCACTTCTAGTTAAAATCTCATCAGGTTTTAAAAGCTAATTAACATTGAACTAGGTCAATATAGATGAGGATTTGTAATGGAAAAACAAAAACAAAACAATTAGAACTAGGATAAGAAAATGTGTGCTTGAATTTACCTATATAAATATGTGGTGTTACACATAAACTCGCTTTCCCAGGAGATATAGGTGAGCTAAAGAAGTACTTGATTATTTTTCCCTAAGTTGACTGAAACTCTCCTACTTCATTGATACATCTATAGGTATTTGTTCCAGCTGTCCTGGGAAATAGATTGGTTTGATGTGAAATAACAAGGCCCTAATTCTTTTTTTTTTTCTTTTTTTTTTTTTTTTTTTTTGAGAGAGAGAGAGAGAGAGAGAGAGAGAGAGAGAGAGAGAGAGAGAGAGAGAGAGAACTGAACTGGGGAAATGCCCCAGTTCAGCATATGGGTCCGCATGGGCTAGGGCTGGGATTCGATCCTCGGTCCCAGGCGCTGCAAAGTGAGCACTCAACTTCCCAGCTTCCCAAGGCCGTAATTCTAAGGAGCAGTTCAGAGTTGTTATTATCTTGGGAACAGGTATGTGTAGTAGGTAGAAAAATACAGGGTAGTCCATCCAACAAGCATATGACTTATCCATTCAACTTTCCAACATTGATTCAAATTAATCAAATATTTATTGAGCACTTAGTATCTGCTTCAGTCCATAAGTAGCTTTCAATTTATGCCAGTAAACAAGACAGATGGGTTCTATCCATGGGAAACATAGTTTTACAAAGTAAATTTTTCCACTTGATTGGTAATATCATCAGGCATAAACATGTCAAGGTTACAGTAGTTAATCCAGTCATGACATGATCACAAAATTATATAGCTGAGGTATGAAAACCAAAATCTCTTCAGTTTTAATTCTCAAATTTTGATAAGTCATAAGAAAATGGCAACCCAAACCAAGCCTACCAATCAAAATGGGAAGGGTATGGGATTAGCAGGGCAGGATGGGGGTGGGCGCGGGAGAGGGGTGGTAGTGAGGTAGGCAGGGATTGTTCCTAATGGTCTGATGGGCTGTGTGGGAAGCACGGCTCTATTTGGAGGGGTTAGGGAAAGCTAGGAAGACATATTTACCTTAGCTATGTGGGCTAAAATTTCTGGCATAGCCTCTATAGAAAAAGAAGAGGAGTGAATTGGAAGAGTAATAAAATGGGGTTCAAGGCACTCATGTCATGCATACTAGTGTAACCAGGGTCAGGTACTCAGAACAAAGGGAGTAGCAAAGGGGTCATAGAGTGGGTAAGACTACAGGTATATAGTCCTCCAAAGAAATTTAGATACTATGTCTACTTGTGCAAAGAAGGTATTCAGTCTCACCTTACAACTGGGCTTGCTGACCAATTCCTCTTTCACAATAGTAGCTTGGAAACCCAGGAGATTGGGGTCTACCTAAGGCGCTCCTGGTTAATATAGTTCACGTGAAAAACAAAGGGAGGGTGAGGCTTCAGCAGACTGCTCTTCACTTCTGCATCTTCATTTAAGAAACAGCTCTCAAATCTGTCTAGAGAGTTGAACTATGGCAGCTGTAAGTGAGCTATTTAGAGGGGAAATGCAGTAGTGTCCACTACTGCCTTTAGGGTCATAGACCTGGTTTGATTTTCATCTGTGACACTACAAAACCACTTGGCTTTGGTGAAAATTACTTATTCTCACTAAGCTTTGGTCTTCTCATCTTAAAAAAAAAAAAAAAAAAAAAAAAAAGAACTAGAATACGGTAATTATTTTATATGGTTGCTGAGATTCTTAAAATAATTTTCTAGGGGAAGCCAGGATGGCTCAGCAGGTTAAGCACTTGCTTTTCAGCCCTTGGGACTGAGGATTGAATCCCAGCCCCAGTCCGTGTGGACCCAAATGCTGAACTGGGGTGTGCTTCCCATGCGGGAGGCCCCCAGTTTGGTTCTTCCCCCCAATTGGGCCCCTTGCTTGAGGGGGCATGCCCCTCATGGAGTAGGCCCCCAGCCCAGTTCCTTCCCTGTGCAGCCCTTGCCCACCTGTGTGGAACGTAACCATGTTGAAAAACTGATGATGTACAACTATGGAGACTGCTCTGGGCCCTCCCCCTTCTCTCTGTCTCTCTCTGTCTCTATCAAAAACAATAAAATAAATCTTTAAAACTGTCATAAAATTAAAAAAAATTTTTTTCTAAAGTGCCTGGAACAAAGTAAATGGTATCTATTATTAAAACTCTCTTCCTTTCATTAACAATAAAATATATCCTATGGGTAAGTGTTATGCAAAAATCAGTCCAATAAACTATAGGCAAATTAAATGATTATGCTAACCAGTTTGCTTCCACAAAGTTTTACCTGTGTATACAAATATAGTCACATATCTTGTTGGCTGACAGGTATTAAAGGCATGTAATTCAACCACCTTGAAAGTGACTGTATTTTGATGATAGCTGGAAAGAAAAAAAGTGTCCTTTGGCGGAGTAGGTACCATCAATTGGTACATAAATTATCAAAGAACGAAACAGGATAAAATGTTTGATGGGTGTTTTATGGCATTATCATATAGATTACAGCATAAAAAGGAGTTTGACTATATCTGAAGAAGTGTTTCAGGATTTACATGTGAATTAAAATAAAAGGGCAGACATAGGTCTGAATCCTTTAACCAACATTCATCCATAGCCCAGCCAACAGTTTTCACTGTGTTCCATATGCATTGAAAGTGTCTGATATACCTTGTTAATGGTATTCATGGTGGAAGAATATCTAAAATGTAGAAATAATGGAGGGTTCTTAACTTTTAGAAGGGCAGATAAAAGGAAGGGACTCAGGTACTCAGCTGTTTCTAAATGCTATTAAATCTCAAACATTTCAGGTAAACTGTATAGGCAGACCATCAGCCAGACTGTGAAATTATAAAAAACAAAACAAAACAAAGCAAAAATGCCTCATTTTCCAAATATCCACAGGATGGTCTTGTGAATCTGTCTCAATCCCTACTATAGATCTCCCAAATAAGATTTTTCCATCCTAGTTATATGTTACCTAAAATTTATCAATCTTATAGAATTGTTAAGTTTTATATAATTTATAGAATATATCTAACCATAGGTTCTATGTCAACTAAAAATTGAAAGAAAGAAATATATATATAGTGACTAGGAGTGGTCTCTTTATCTCTTCATTGGTGAGATGTTGCTTTGTTTTCTTGTTTTTGTTTTTGATAAAGGAATATGTCTCCCCTATGAGAAGAGGGCTAGCAATCCTGCCTGCATGGAGAACCAGCTAGCTTACACAGACACATGTAATGGATACAGATGTTGGTTGTAAGAAATATCTAAACCTGTAGAGAATTTTGTAAGAGTTTATTTGAGCCAAACTGATGACATATACCAGGGGGTAAGATCTCAAATGCTGCAGAGAATAATAGTTTTGTAATTTATTTTGTTCATTTGAAATTAAGGATGAAATGTTAGAAAGGTTACATGTTGGTGGGAGAAAACAAGTTAGGGTTTAGATTACAGCAGGGGTGTCAAACTTAATTAAAACACGAGCCATTTGGTGCAACAGGAGAGATTCACGTGGGCCACATCACATTTACAAACGTGGCCGGAACTGAGTCAGCGTGTTTATACACGCCCACAGGCCCCCAGGAAAGGCACTGGGCCACGTGTATACTCGTCTTCAGTAGTTACAGGGTTAACGAGGGAATTGTGTGTAAGGTATTGCCTCAATCTCCCCTAAGTGCTATTTTCTTCATAACATTTTTTTTCTATTTTTATTTTATTTCAGAGCATCTTGGGCTACAAAAAATTACGTTGGGGGCCACATGTGGCCCACAGGCTGCCAGTTTGACACCCCTGGATTACAGGATAGTTAACAAGATTATATGCTCTCTTGAGGGTGGTTATTTCAAAGGTGTTAACCTAGGTGCACAGAAACAATGGGCAATGTGTGCCTAAGGCAAAGACAAACCTTTTACTAAAAAGTTACATGCCTGGGGTGTAATTCACCACAACCAGTTAGGAATTTATGATTAGATAACCCTATGAGGTGAGTTTTTATAGAACGCCTTGTTCTTTTCCACGTACCTGAGATCCAGGAAGGGGTAGTTTCAATAGGAATGGTTACATTGAACACCAAAAGGAAACCAGACCAGAAATTACAACTATTCTAAGTATATTTATGACAATCTAACAGATCTAAATATTAAAAGGATGGTTTTTCAACAAATGGAAAATTATGAACCTTGAAAAAAAATGGAGGTGGGGAGGAAAGAGAACAATGAAGGGCTTTCTGGAAGAGGCCATGGGATCGACTTTATTAAGTTTGTTCTTGAGTTAGGGTGTGCTTACCAAGTCGTGGGTTAGAACTAGGTCATCTCTTTCACTTCCACAAATTGTTTCCTTTGTGATCTGGTGCTTACTGTCAGTGACTAAATGAAAACTTAACATTCTATTCACTTGTAGCTCACCAAGCAGAATAATAATTTTTCATATTTGGTTTTGTGCAATTGTAATGTATTTGTAAGTAACAAAAATAAGCACCCAATTCACAAATAAATCTGCATAGCTTATACATTTAACATTTTAGCATTCCTAACATGTATAGAAACTTGCTTTTACAATTGGGAGATACTTTGTTATAGGGGTTGAATTACTTAATATTATCTGAGTCATTACTTGCTGCATACTTATGTATTTCCGTATATTTTTACTAGTGAACTTCTATTGCTGTTTTATCATTAATGCACCTTTCAAATGATTAAGTCTAACCTTTGTAGCAAGATTTTAAGTATTTGGAAAAGGAGGAATTGTTGTAAACTTCTTGGTATCTACAAAGCACCAAATTGGTTCTTTTTATAGCATGTGTTCAATATCAATTTGCTGTGAATACCAGGTACTCAGTAGATATTTGTTGCAAATAGCCAGGACTTAACATATAATTTTCAGTGTGTCTCCATAAATGACTAAACTTGGGTTCAAATCATGCCTTTAGCATCAAAATTGATCAATGAAGTCTAGTTCATGAATAGAACTGATCGTGGCTTCTGATTTAATTTTTAATTAGTTCAGTAAATGGTTCCATACCTGAATTTCATTTGTTCTTTCATAAAATGATTGAACAATACCTGTTATATTTATGACTTTAGGTAGGAGTCTACATACAAAAAAATTAAAGTTATAGTGAAAATGCTTACATTATTTATGATGCCAGCAGCAATCGTATCCTGACTCCTTTTTTTTTTTAATTTATTTTTTTTATTGTTAAATTTAATGAGGTGACATCGATTGGTAACAATTAGATAGTTTCCAGATGTACAAGTCCACATCACATCACCTATGCATCACATTATGTGCCCACCACCCAGAATCACCTCCCCTTCCATCACCCTATATCCAGTGCCCACTCTCACCTCCCCCCACAACTCTCCCTCCCCCCTCCTCCCCCCTCTCCAGGTAACCACCAAAC
>PVKE010040830.1:0-14432 GCA_004027555.1 Craseonycteris thonglongyai | reverse complement strand
CCCCTTTGTTTTTGCCAGCCCCGGGCCGCGCTCCGAGTCTCTGTCCCCGAACCGCTGCTTCCCTTTTCCTCTCCCGCTCTCCCCTTTTTTCTCTAACCTTTGTGTGTTGTTCCGCGTAGTGTGGTTCTCTTCGTTGAGGTTTCTTCTCAGGGTTTCCCCTGTGGACTCCCCTCTGTTCACAAGGCCCTTCCCAGGCAGTTATTGGCATTCTTCTCTCATGCCGCCATCTTGGATCTCCCTCTTTATTATTTCTCAATGAAGAAATGTAAGGGTAAAGGCAAACCATATTTCTAAAAATCAAAATTTATGGATTTGGAGAGCTAATTTATGTCATAACTGATGTGATCCAAGAAGCAAGTAGATATTCAGAATTATGTCTAATACAACAGAAAAGAAATTTTTATGTTGATAACAGTCTCACAAAACAGTGAGTGTTCTAGCTTTGTGTTTCAGGTCAAAATTAAAAGAGTAATTAAGCTATTTTAAATCCGATGGCTGATATGGTTTTGGACATTTTGTTACAATTGACTTGAAAATTGATTACATTACTGATTCTTAAGTAAACAATCACAAAATCGAGATCCTTTTGCAAAAACGTTGAATGAAATTTGTAGAGTTATTGATTTTGACTGTAAAGAAATCTAATTTCAAGGCCTAAAGTTATGTGCACATTTATCATTATAAACAACTCTGTGTCCAAATAACAACTTGCCACGTTGGCTGATGACTTCATCTTCTATTCAGTATTTTGGATTTTTCAAATTGATTAACATTTAAAATATGTGACCAATAATTTTTATTTTAACATTGTTTTGGTATGACCCAGGACATTTTACAGCCAATTGAAATTTCAGTGCAGTGTGAAATAAAATGCCATATTCTAAGAAACAAGGAAGCCATCTATAGCAATATTTCTGTTGTTATGTTTTTGCACTTAATTTCCTCTCTCAGAAATATTTTTAACTCAAGTGTTCAAATAAGATGAGATTCCTAATGGTGATGAAAGACGCTGTTGAGTGATAATATTACTGATTACCTAGATTGAGCTCAGATGCTTCAATGTACTTGAGTTTCAGAATATCCCGTTACAAGGCCTTCTCATTAATTCACTGGTGCCGTTCTTCATTTCTTCTTTTCTTTTGCTCTTTTTCCCAACTAGAATATTACAATGAGAATTCTATGGGTAAAGCCAGTTGAATCTCAAAGGACGAGAGAGAAGATATGCTCTTTTATCTTATGTTGATAATAAATGTCATATTGTGATCTTATATGAGGAGTTTATTGAGGATTTATAATTCATAGTTAGAGAAAATCATGGAGTTATTCATAGATCCCTGCAAACCATAAATGTTCTTCTAACCATTGACCTTAGTGTCATGGAAACCCATGGTCATCTTTCAGCCATAACATCCTTGAAACTGAGAAGTCCTTCTGACCAGGAGGTTTTCAGTTTTATTATTGATCAAATTTGCTTAAAGTACAATGAGCAACTCATTTGGGAAGTAAAAATGAAACTAATTAGATGTCTTTGGGCTATAACTAATGAGTTCAGAAATATGAAAATAAAATCTATATTTTACATTCTATATAGATATTTAATTTGAAACAAAGTAACATTATTTAAAATGTAATAAATAGTTTCTACCCTGGTACTGCAAACCCATTTTTGCCATTGAATTAACAAATTATAATGTTTTGTGAATTGGCCTTCCCTTCTTGACCTAAGGAAAATAAATCCTATGAAACTTTTTATTTGAGTATCTTGTATAATAATTGCCTGATATGTAACAATTGGTAAAAACATTGTACTTTCACTTTCTCTGAAGGTTATTTACTTCTAAAATGACAAATTTGGTCAAAAATTCAGTGAAATGATAGTTCTAATTTTTGTTTGTAGAGTACATGGATAATATGTTATTGGTTTTCTTAGGTTTTTTTAAGAGTTTGTGTGTACATACCTACATATATGCAGATACAAATGCATACACATTTTGATACATATTTTGATGTAGTAGATTTAGGTTGATTGGAAGTCCCTTGCATCTGACAGGTAAGAGACCTGTATAATAGCATCTGTTTTAAATTAAAATTGGTTGACTTTCTCATGGTAGGCTCTCAAAGGGCTGCTTAATTCCCCCCAAAGCTATGAACACTAGTAATAAAGATGATGCATATATGTTGACAAATAACATACAAACTGACATTTATAGAAATTGATAGACCAAGGAGTTTAGGTCATTGAAAAGCAAACTGATGTTTTTGTTGATGAACTTTGTAACACTACATGACGTTCTTGAGAAAACACTATTTCTCTTTATAATTACTTAACCAAAAATGGGACTTTTTTTTTCTTATTTAAAGAAATGGCTGATTTTAAGGATGGGGCAATAGTTATATAAGATAAGACTGGAGCATTTTATAGTATCAGAAAGTAAGGAAGTACTCAATAAAACCAAACCAAAGCAAAACCCACACATTATTGAGGGTGGGGTGTTTTATATCAAAGGATCATGGGAACCAACTGAAAGAGTGTCCAATGATCAATGTAGAAATATGAATAACAAAACAAATAAAGTAGTGTTGAATTGTACTTCAATGAATAAGATAAATATCCATGAGTCTATGCTGACAGAAAAAAAAAAAAAAAAGACTGAATACATTAATAAATGGAGAAGAGACAAGAACTGCAGATATGTGTTTGTAAATACTCTGTCCTCAAGGAAAGTGAGCTTATCTCCCCACTCTTTATGTGTGGGCTGCCCAGGGTCATTCCTCACAGAGGGTACAGTATGAAAAGGGGGGAAGTAACTTTACATTGAAAAAAACTGACAAGCACACCTCAGCCAGAAGATCACAGTTAACACCAACAGTGATAAATACTTTTTAAATGTTTTTTTCTCTTCAGCTATTTCTTCTATGCTCCCCCCTCCCCCTACCCCGCTGCCTCTGGCAACCACTGATCCATTATCCATATCTGTGATCTTGGAATTGGGGATATTTTGTTTTGGTTCTTTGTGTTGTTGGTTTTAGATTCAGATATAAAAATGTTAAATATAAATTTAGATTTTTCCCAAGTTAAAAATATTTAATTTTATATACCGTATTTTCCGGCGTATAAGATGAGCGAGCATATAAGATGACCCCCTAATTTTACAGTTAAAACATAGGTTTAGGCCTATATTTGCTGTATAAGACTACAGCCTCGGAAGTGGGGGGTAGTCTTATACAGCGAATATAGGCCTAAACCTATGTTTTAACTGTAAAATTAGGGGGTCGTCTTATACGCCCGGTCGTCTTATTCGCCGGAACATACGGTATACATATATACATACAAATATATGCATACATATAAAGTTGACTCTTTAATGTGAGAGTTACGGGCACAATTGAAAATCCACATACAACTTTTGATTCCCTTAACTACTAAAAGCCTACTGTTGACCAGAAGGCTTATAAAAAACATGAACAGTTACAACCATTTTGTATGTTACATGTATTATATATAAAATATTCAAATAATAACCTAGGGAAATGTTTTTAAGAAAATTATAATAAAAAAATACATGTGTGTTATTTATTTTAAAAATCTGCATATAAGTAGAGCCCAAGGTTCAATTTATATATGTATGTATATGCATGCTTTTTATTTTATACACATATAATAAAAAGAATATCTTGAATAATTAACAAAAGTCTGTACTGAAGTTTATAAAACTTTCCCTTAAGAAAGTTTTCCTTGGACCTAGATATATCAGTTCCATTATGATGTGTCATTTTACCCATATGATACTCTACAGGCTTTCTTCAATATGCATTTGAGAAGTAAAATGAACATTTTATAAATGACTGCTATAAGATAGCTCTCCAATTTTTGTTTTAATATAATTAAGCCTTTCAATAACATCAAGTCTTTCTAAAATGTCAGAATTTATCCCATCATCTTTTTAATTATAGGTAATTCAGAGTAAGTTATAAACAATAGTATAGCCTCAGCATAGTATGTATGTATACCGGTATATGTGTAGCATGTATAGCGATAGATATATGGTGAATGAGCAGAATTCATCATTATTAATATGTATGACTTTGCAACCTTAACCTTACTTTCAATATCAAGATATCAAAACTACTGAATTTCCTAGAAGTTGAAATTTTGACAAATCTTTTTTCTTTAGTTCTGACAGATAGACCTCCACCCATAATTCTACAAGGCCCAGCCAACCAAACACTAGCTGTGGATGGTATAGCGTTACTGAAATGTAAAGCTACTGGTGAACCTCTTCCTGTAATTAGCTGGTTGAAGGAAGGATTCACTTTTCTGGGCAGAGATCCAAGAGCAACTATACAAGAACAAGGAACACTGCAGATTAAAAACTTACGAGTAAGTACCATGTGACTCGCTTTTGGATCTTCATGTTAATGCATGTACTGCCCTAGGGAAAACTGTGTTGTGCACTTAAAATCTCATGCCCCAGTACAATTGCTATACATTTTAATATATGCCCTGTTAGTTGTTATTGACAAATGATGAATTCAAATTACAGGGAAGATCACTGCCTTTATGTTGTTCATATATTTGTAACAGTTTTGGAAACATTTTACTCCTTCATCCCAACCCATCTACATACAGTCAATTAAACAAAAACTCTTAAACACATCAAGTTATTGATAGTGATAGAATGTTAAAATAATTTGAAAGTGATAAATGCTCTGATTTACTCTCATGAACAAAAGAATTTTATAAGGAAATATGGAAAAATTGGCTCGTCCAAACAGTTGTGTGGAAAAATAAAGCAATAAGCCTGGATGTAACAGAAGCAGGTCTAGTTAGGTGGTGGAAAATTTTACATCTTAGGTTAAGTATCTGTGGAATTTAGATGTAAACTGTGGACAAGAATAAGCCCTTTCTGGTCTTTTAACAGCAGATGACGTGATAGAGAATGATTATTCCTACCAACATACACATATTAGACCTGCTTCAGGAATGACTCAAAAGAAATGTGTACTTCTGAGTATTGTATTAGCTCTCTACTACTATGTAACAATATTAGCAAAAGTGTAGACGCTTGAATGAATACTCATTTATGATGATGCACCACCTGTGGGTTAGAAGCCTGGGAATGACTTAGCTGGATCTTCTGCTTGGGGCCCCACAAGGTGACAATCAGGTGTCAAGGTTGTGGTCTCATCTGAAGATTGACTGGGAATAGATTTGATTCCAAGCAACATTCCGTTCCTTGTGACTGATGACCTCAGCCTCTTGCTTGCTGATGGATAAAGGCTCCCTTTAGTTCTTGCTATTTAATAGTCCCAATAGAACTACTTTCTTCCTCAAAGTCAATGAGAGAGAAAATCCCCTGGCAATATAAACACTGCATTTCTATGCAACGTAATCACAAATATGACATACTGTCTTCCTTGCCCTATTCTGTTGGCCAGAAGAAGTCAACAGTCCCCATACACATTCAAGGTGAGGAACTATATGAGGTGTGAATTTCAGGACAGTGTATCGTGGGGGCCACCTGCCCTCCACAAGGGTATTCATTTAATTCAACCCAATATAGAGAGCTTTCCCTCCATGTAGCAAGCATTATGCAAAGGCTCCAGAGTATGTTATAGTAATTACAAATTTGGGAATGAGAATCAGAACTAAGATAGTTGATGTCATAGTGCGTGAAGAAAAGCTGATTGAAAATGATTCAGTGGAAGATCAGTTAGTAGAAACTGGTGTCTAGGGAGAAATCAATAATCAAGATAAAGAAAAAAAAACAAAATCAAAACCCTCGCCACCCCCCAAAAACTCCAAAACGGATGTTGAATTATTCCTTTCAGAAGCCATGGTAGAAAAATAAAATATTTTTATTACATGTATTTCAAAAAAATCACAGTAGGAACTGGTTTTTTTCTTACAATGTAAATGTATTTGCAATCACAGGCCTTACTGATGTTTATCAGTGTATCACACACATATCCAAAAAGGAAGAATGCATCATGTATTTTTGCATCATGTACATGCACACACAAACACACGTGAACACAAATCTTTATTAATATAATTAATATATGTAACTTTTTATTATAACCTTTAGGCATAGGCATTAATTATTCTAAATAGGAAAAGTGCTGTCATGTATTTAAAAGAAAAATAATACAGATTTTTTAGCCTGCCTTTTTATTGATTGTAAATTAATTGTTAACCTTCTTTGAACAGAATGAGAGTTATTAAAACATTAATGCTAACTCTCTTTGAATAAACTCTTTAACCTCTCTCTTTGGGCTAAAGGCAGACTTGGGCCATGGAGGTTAATGCATTTTCACTGTACTGCCGAATTAGAAGGTGTGCACTAATAGTCAAGATCCCCAGTAGTGTTTGAAAGAAGCAATCAAAGGTGGGTGCAAGATGATGTCAAACAAACTTAGAGTCTTCTGACTGGCTTCTGAGTAGTCCTTCTGAGAAGCCAGCTTCTGGGGGCTTGTCTGTAGCCAACTACACAATAACAGTACACCTACTGTTATCTGGAGGTTGGAGAGTGACAGCATATGTCTACATCTGTTTTTAAAGCACTTGGTTAAAAGTAAAAGGAGATGAATGGAAAAGATGTGAAGCACTTGCGATCAGAGAGGACATTATTTAAAGCTAAAGGGATAAAAATGAATGTGATGATGATGATGGTGATATAGCAGTGACTTGTAACACAGCTATTTGGGCTCTTGATTGTACTTTTACTAAACTCCAAAACAAAATGTTCTTTTTTTCTGGAAGATGACTATCTTTTAAGGAAAATGAAAGCGTGTGTCCTGGTACTTCACGCATATCAAAAGAGTTTGTGTAGATTATATGTATGTCTATTTTTTTTTTCAGTACTTAATGCAAAGGGGGAATGGTATGTTGAACATCGTGTTTTTGTAGTCCAGCTAATTGGTAGCTGAATCTACTGAGAAGTAGAATATTCCAATTCTCATTAAAACATACCGACCACAGCTAATGTCAGACTTGCATCTCCTCACACTGACAAGAAGATGCAGTTAAGAAGCATTACCTACATACTCTTCTTTTCTTAGCGTTTGCACATAATAAAAAGTGCTACATTTTCGCTCAACTGCTAAAATAAAATGCAAATTCTTTACTCTTTCACAGACCATATTCAAATGAACATCCCATTAAAATCCAACCTGGGCTCATTATGTTTAGTTTGTGAGTGATGCTTCTTAAATGCAGAATTTTCTAATGACTATAATGCATGCACAGCCACATTTCAAAGAATGGCTTTTTCTACAATGGCTAGTCCCCATCCTCCCTCTGTATAATGGGAGACAATTGTATGGAGATAATATAGCAAAGAATGACATTGCACAGCAATTTGAAACTTCACTTAAAATGCATAATGACATTTAAAATCAATTAAAATGGTGGAACATTAGTAACATCCATGCAGTAGTGGTTTACCTGAAAATATATTGTGCAAGTTTGAGTCTCTGATGTACTTATATTTGAATTCAGCATGTATTATATGCCATCAACTCCCCTATTTTGTCAACAACATCATAGAAGTTTAATTCTACACACTCTAACCTGACTTATTGTGTTTGGCCTTCCCTGTCTCACTTTTCCTTTGACCTTAAATAGAGAGGTTTTGAGTCATGTCTTTTATGGACCTTGGGGCTTTTGTCACTGTATATTCACATAATCTTCTGCTTTTTACATTGGCAAAGAAAACTTTTGATTATATTATCACTTATTCTTAAAAGTATTTTATCACTCTTCAATGAATAGCAAAAACATTTTAAGTCATCAGAAAAATGTCTATTTTTATGTATGATCATAAAGAGTTCTATATTTGATTATCCCAGTGGTCCCTTTCAGCTCTATCTTGCAATGATTACATAGGCTTGGTTTACTTTTTAATAATAGAACTATATTTTATTCACTGTCACACTGTTATTTATTCCTGAGCCAATATTATTCATTGAAATATAACCTTTTGGAGACCGAGAGAACAGTTTTGTATTGCTGATCTCTGAATGTTTATAAGGTTCTGAAAAATTCTGTCCTGAGTTGTCCATAACCAACTCTGACACAACGAAGTCCCAACAAAAGCTGGAGTTAAAAGGTAAGTGTATGAGTGTAGAGGCACGAAGGACAGAGTTAACCAGATAAACAATGTTTAGTTGTAGAAATATAATTTAAAAATTATTTGGATCACTATTATGAATAAAATAACATTATGTGAGTTTAATTCAATATTTTATGTGTTCATATGATTGACTCTAGTGTACAACTGCACAGCCAAATGATACATCACATTATAAGAAAGTAAACATTATCTTTTTAGGACTGAGAAATTACTCTGAATATTAATTAAAACACTTTACTTCTCTTCCTTGCACGCTAGCTTTCTGATACTGGCACTTATACTTGTGTGGCTACAAGTTCAAGTGGGGAGAGTTCCTGGAGCGCCGTGCTGGATGTGACAGGTGAATTATTTGTGAATTATCTTAGCAGAAGAAACCTTGAGCCCATTTCAGTGATTAGCTCATTATCAAATAAGTTAAGAAAAAACCAAGGTTTTAAATTTGTTAAATGTAGGAACTTAGTTTGACACCACTTTTTAATTCCTGTACCACTTGGCACATCGAATTGCATACCTGCCATTTGAAATGTTTTCCTTGAAAATCTTGTAATTTTGTGTATCTAAAGAGAAAGCAATTCTACTATATATGTGTAAAAATAAACATTAGTAACATGTAGGAAAGAGCAAGTACTCACTTATATACTTCTGATTTGTGAAGATGGAAATCGCTCACTGTCTTGGTCAAGTTCTTTAATAGTCCATTTTCCTTCTTTAAAGCATTGTCACCAGATTGTGCAATCAGGAATAAAGCTTCTTCTGTTTGTCCTCTATAGAATCTGGAGCAACAATCTCTAAAAATTATGACTTAAATGACCTGCCAGGGCCACCATCCAAACCACAGGTCACTGATGTTACTAAGAACAGTGTCACCTTGTCCTGGCAACCAGGTACCCCTGGAACCCTCCCAGCAAGTGCATATGTCATTGAGGCGTTCAGGTATGGGACAGTTCTTTTTTTCTCTGTTGGGGTTTTGCATTAGCTCCTCTATCCCACAATCTCTTGTGAGGTATCCTGCTGTTCTATTTTAAGGACAAGCCAATTAGTGCATTTTAAGAATTTACCTTTAAATCTGACTTTATTCAGGAATGCATTTTAGGTTTTTTCTTCATTTATAAATTAATTATATGATTAAATATGCATTATTTATATACTTAAATCCACAGGGATCTAGTTCATGACCATCACTTAGCTTCTTTCTTTTCCCTGACCATTATAATGATTAAAGATGAGAATTTGGGCCTTAGAACTAGGCAGGAAATAGTTGTAACTAGGCACAGGGACTTTTTTAGTGATGTAACATTTATTGAACCACGCAATCTAGTCATTAGAGCAGAACTTAAAATAATTCCAATGTGTTTATGCTATATATTTGAGTACATCTATTGGGTATGCCTGAGACAAAATTAAAAATTGCAATTAAGAAATTTATTTAATGCACCTCTGGTTGCTGAAAGGATTCAATATATCCAACTATTATTTGAAATAATATCATCAACTTAAGGTATAGACTATAATTTAGCATTTTTTTTATAATGACTTCATAAAAATTGTCTTATGAGAATTTCATAAAAGATGTATACAAATGGGAAAATGAAGCTTCATGTTCAGTTTTGATAGGCTTCTATTTGCCATTATGAGTATAGTGTTAGCAACTGTCCTTTTCAAGCATTAGGACAAATGCTAAAAAGAAATGCTTTCATTTTAACCTTCCTTAATCCATTTGAAGTAATGACTGATACACAGTTTTCAAATTTCAAAATACAATTTTCCTGTAATTTTCATGCTTTGATATGTAAGGACTTCTGAAAAATAAACACAAGGACCGGAAAATCACATTTTCTCTTTATTCTGAACAAAAGCAACACGTAACCTTAGTGAAGATGCTCTAAATGGGCACCCATCTGTAGATGGCTATAAGGGGTCCACATGTGCAGATTCAGAGATATTTTGCCATTCCAAGATGAGAAATCACAATACTGTGTAATGTACAATTTTATTAAAAATGTGACCCAGGGAAAGTATTCATTACATGCTTCCTTTCTTCTTTTACAGATATGTAGTTTTAGAAGGCTCTATTATAATATTGCATGTGGAATTGATGCAAAAGGATACACATCTTATAACAGGAAAATGTGTTGGCATAATTTACTCTGTAGTCCAATTATTCTTTCTACAGGTTAATTCTTTCCAAGGTATATATACATACATTTGCGAGGACCATGTTTATTGTATAAACTTGATGTTGTGATCTTAGCCTCTGTTCCTTTTACAGGTATTCATTTAGTGGGCTGCTGCACATTAGCCACGGGCTGTCACATTTACTGGGCTGAGTTTAATTTTGTTGTGCATGGCACTTTCGTTAGGTGGGCTCGGCTTTGTTTTTTGAATAAACTGAAATCATCCAAATATTTCATTTATTGAGCTGAACACTTCAAACGTTGTGTGTGTGTGCGTGTTTTAATTTCCAGCCATTAACTTTTGCCATTGATTACCCAAATCCATTTTCAGTACCTTTATGACTTTTTCTTTAAATGACATGTCTGTTCATGTTTCAGCCAATCAGTGAGCAATAGCTGGCAGACCGTGGCCAATCACGTAAAGACCACCCTCTATACCGTCAGAGGACTGCGGCCCAATACGATCTATTTATTCATGGTCAGAGCCATCAATCCCCAAGGTCTCAGTGACCCCAGCCCTATGTCAGATCCTGTGCGCACACAAGGTAATTACCATAGCTGTTAACAGGACTGGTTCTAGAAGGAGGCATTGAGCAGATGTTTAAGAAAAAGAGATTGCATGAGGAAAGATAAATGTGCCCCATTGCTTGTTACAACAGTTAAATAGACCTGAGTCACTGGAGGAAAAGGAAATGTGCTGGTCACCTTGGTGTCAGGGTCTGTGGTGTCAGGGTCTATTTTGTGAAATAAAATAATAAAATAATTGGAGATAATTACATAGTGAGAGGGAATAACTAAGTTAAGGCTTTATAATATTTACTATATTTCAAAGGGAGGAAAAATGTTTCTTCTTTGAAATTTACTCTACAAAAAGGGACCTGTAATGGACAGGATGCCCAGATAGGGATCTCCACATGACTCCTTGTTGTGCAGAAATTTTATTTATAGTGCAGTGGGTCTCAAGGTGTGGTTCCCACAGAAGTAGCATGTTGTCACCTGGGACCATGTTAGAAATTCAGGTTCTCAGGCCTCATCTCATATGCTCCAGGGGTGGGGTCAGCCCTCTGTTAATTCAGGTGCTGGACAGGTAAGGCTAATGCACAAGTTTGCGACATAGTGTATTTTATTAAGCCAGATGTTTAAAAGAGCAACTTATTTCAGCAAGCAGTACATCAGGTTTTCTTCTTGAGGTATGTGATTCTTTTTACTAACTAAAAAGAATGCACACAGAACATGACAAATACAGTGAAAACAGAAGATTTCTCATCTCATCTTTGGGATCCTGTCTCTTCAAATTGAAAAGACTTTGGAGTCTAAGGGTTAACATAGGATGTGCTGCTATAAGTTCCATTCGTACTAGTAGATGATGAGAATTAACAAAAGAGAAATGGTAGCTTTATTTTATTTTATTTTTTTGTTATAATCTGTTTCCTACAGGATTCTTGAGAAAGGGTTAATTATTTCTTATTTGACAAAGACTTTGAACAAGACATAATTCAAAGTAGTATTTTTATGCTATGAAAAGCACCATACAGCCATAAAATATGATTATAATTACATAGCGTGCTATTATAACAGTGAAGGGTGCCTTAGAAGAATCAAGTGTCATAAAGTTACCACGTGATTTTGCAACGCCGCTGTCACAATGACAGTCGGGAGGAGAGAATGCCACTTTGCTATTGTTCTCCAAGCAGTAATGTGATTAATTTTCCACAATGATAAAGGGTCTGTAGGTAGAGAACCTGTCTCAAGAGAAAGAAAAAGTACAACAAGGAATTTGAAGACGTGAAACTGGTTATATTTTACCTTGCCTGGATCTAATTGCTTTTAGCATGTCTGAATTTAATGAGTAAATTAAATTATCGAACTTGATAAAGAAGAGGTATATGGTTTTAAGTCAAGAAATAATACTACCTAAATCATTTTTACCTGTATAGATAGAAATAATCAGTGTGTGTGCGTGTGTGTGTGTGTGTGTGTGTGTGTGTGTGTGTGTGTGTGTGTAGTGAAAGGTGGGGAGATAGCAGAATGGGGAAGACACTTGGTGTGATTAAATCCGGCAGACCTTGATCACTCAATAAATGTGCCAGTCACTAAATCTTAACTCATAAAATAACTACTCATTGAAAAGGTCAAAAAAGATTAATGAAAAGTTGTTTGTGATCTGGCTTGTTCCAGTTGAGAGCCTATATAGCACATAAGACTGATGTTCTCTTAACAGATATTTAATAGGAAGACTCATGTTTTGTGTCTGAATGTCAGGATCATTTTTTGACACCACATTTTCAGCAGCCTTTTTATTCTGCAAACCTCTTCCTTTCAAAGAACACTTTGCTGTATGCTTATTTTTCAAAGGTATCAAATAGCAAAGAATTTCGCATTCTTTTATTTTACAGTATTACAGCAAATATTACAGCATCAACATCACAGTAGACTATAGATACATCAAGAAAGGTTAACATTCACATATAATAATATTAACAATATGTATTTTTCTAACTCAAGCTTGCTCTGCTATTTAGCTTAAGGATAAAAAAAATGGAACTGGAAACACATCAACAAAGTGTACTTCCCAATTATTTATGTCCCAATTTAAGTTATGGCTGAGATAAGCACTTAAAGTAGTTTTGCATGAGTGTTGCATTGTGGCTTGAGAAAATAGGAGGGAACTAGATAAAGAAAATAAATCATTTTAAATTGGATTTTCTTTCTCAAATATGGTTGGTGGAGCAAAAAACAACAGCATTGCAGTGTACCAGTTAAGGAGGCTGGTTTAAGTATGTGCATAACTCAGTGTTTGATATGAATTTTTTAAGGTACATATAAAATATAAACCATTGTATGGTAGAATAGAATAGTATTTAAGTGAATGGTGAATAAAAGGTCAGAAATGTATGGCTGAGAATATATCATTCTAAACACTGTAAATCTTTCTACCTTCCTTCGTCCTGCGCCCATAACTTCCAAGGACCAGCTGTATTACTTTTTGTCAGATATTGGCTTGCTGCTAAAAATTTAATACATTAGAACATTTTATCAGTCTTCAAGGTTTTTCAATCAAAAGTATTTTTATGAATTTGAAGAGATTCTTTGACTTCTTTCCCTCATTTTGTTTACTTTTAGTGACATGATTCACTTTCCCTGTCCCTCTGATTACTTCCCTCCCACGCTCTCAGACTGAAATAGGTCAAGAAGTAAGAACACAAAATTTACTAATTGGTACAAAGGATGAAACACATTTCTAAACAGCAGTTTTCAGATAATGACCCCATTAAATATTTGAGAAAGTCTTTCAACATCTATATAAAAATGATGTTTACAGAAAAGTTTTACAACACATATTTTATTCTTTAACAAGAAAAATAATAGACTTTCTATAACAATGTATTTCAAGGGGGTGAGGGATTGGATACAATCTTTTATTAATACTATTTTAGTGAAAGTAAATATAATCTTTCAAATTATATCCTAGCATGGTGGTATATACATAAATATGCTTTAATGTTGGTTTTTTCTTTTTTTCTTTGTTTGGTACAAAGGTTTTTATTTTTCTCCTATACTTATTTTTAATGGCATAATATTGGCTTATATGATGTCCATTGCAACTTTACTATGAATTATTTTTCAACTGGGAATGATTATATACCCATAGATATCAGCCCACCAGCACAAGGAGTGGACCACAGACAAGTCCAGAAAGAACTAGGAGATGTCATTGTCCGTCTTCATACTCCAGTTGTATTGACTCCCACCACTGTTCAAGTCACATGGACGGTAAGTTTCCACAGGCTATGTTAATAGTACTATCTTTTATTCCTTTAAGAAAACAAGCCAAAAACGAAAAAAAGGCAAACAAACCAAAAAATTTTATTAAAACCCCTTACCGTTTAAAATCTAGGTGTAATCAACCACAAAAAAAGTATTCAATAGATGAAAGAATACATATAGTAAATATAGATTGATTGTAATATAAACATAACATGTTCTGTATTCTGAACTTTTAACAAAGCTTTATTGAAATATAATTGATATAAAGCAATTCAAATGTACAACTCATTGTTTTATACTATAATAACAGAGTTGTGCAGTCATCACCAAAATCTGATTTTACGTATTTTCCGGC
>PVKE010040829.1:0-14414 GCA_004027555.1 Craseonycteris thonglongyai | reverse complement strand
AATGGGGATATTAATAGAACCACCCTTAGAGTGGTGTTATAGGAATTAAATTTAAGAAATGTATTTAAAGTGATTAGCTGAAAGATCTGCACACAATGAACATTTGATATTAGCTGGCTGTTTTCATTGATTACACAAACAATGAACAAGAGTAGTAAAGGCAGGGTGGCAGACACTGTTCTACTGGAATATTATCTTTAGTTTTTCATATTCCACACCAATGTTCCCCTCCACTGGTCCAGACAATTGACAGTTCTCTATACCCTTATTCTGTTAAAAAATGTATTAATGTTATCTCATTAAATTCCATGTGTCTGTGCAGTTAGTGTCTGTTAGTAATGGCTGATTAGCGCTCTGTATTTCCAGTTTCCTACAGTGCTATCTCAAGCCAGCACTCTAAGTAGGGAAGTTGATAAGCAGAGGAAAGTAGCCCTATGTAGCTGTTTCCCATCCATTCATGCACCTGACATCAAAGAGCCAAAGACATTGTTGGTTGACAACATGCTGGTTTGGTCTAGCATCTATATTTACATGTGAAGATTTAGTAAAATTACACAGGGAAAAAAGAAACCAAACGTTTGGACTTTAATTATTAAACAAAATAAGATCTCTCCTTCTGAATTATTTTCAGTTTTGCTTTCTTGATAGGAAAGGCTTTATTATTGGCCTCCTTAAATACAGCACTGGGATTCCTTATTTATATGCATGGTAATTACGGATTAGAACATTATCACATACCTTATAATAGGAGTCCAACTTTACAAGAATCCAACTCTTAAAACTTAGACTATCTCATAGACATGGCCTGCTTCATTGACTCATTCTTTTAAACTAGAACAACTTTTAGAGAGTATGCGATTCTTGCTATGGAACTAGTGTGATTGATATGTAAGTTTCAGTGTATTTTCATAAGGTATGCATATCAGTTTCACAGGGCAAATAATATTGATTGTATTACTACCAAAGGTGGTGAAATATTAATTTTCTACCATCACAGTGTTCATAGAATATATTTTAACATGGCAGTTAATGCATCCAAATCTATTTAATTAGATAAATAGACTATTTTGTGCCGTTAGCATTTTCTCTTACTTGATTTTTCTTGTGGATAAATGGAGTATGTTTTAAGAAATATTCTTCTTGTTTTTCTAATTTCCTCATTTCAATTTCAAGTCATAAGTTTCATATGGTCTGTGTCTCAAAATGATTACATCAACTCTATTATATAAGACAGTTTAAGAAGAGTGAAATATATCATTTTTAGAAAGTTATTTGTGCATTCCCAAGAAGAGAATATATTCTCTTACAAATTTTGTATAACTGTGTCTTGTACTTGCTCTGAATACTCATTAGTAGCTTATCCTTTTTTTCCTTCAATTTAGATTGGATTTATTCTTAAAGGAGCACAAAAACGAACATATAGGCTTCTCATTCTGATTTTAAATAATTTAGAGTGGAACTGTGAACACAATATTTTCCCTATTGAAGATCATTTTATACTGAAGTTTAATATAGATTTAAAAATTTCTATTTAAAACTTGGGCTTAGGAGGGTGATGGTAAAGTGTAACATTCACAAGCTGTTTCCTGGTGATGAAAAATACATGAGAACATAACCCAAACAAGACTAGTCAAGCGATTTTGAATGTAATTTTCCATTAAGGTTTACTTTATTCAACTCCGCACATGGTTTATATTTTACAACTTTATTGAAGAAAAGAAAGGTGGTTCATTGTTTTTATTAATCCTTTCCTACTATGCATTGTTATTTCTTTCCTAGCTGCAGTTTAAATGTCTAACTCATACTACTTTCAACCTTTCTTCTTTTTTAATATCTGCATATATATTTAAATTTTCTTTTATGAGTTGATGTGGCTGCATACCATGGGTCTTAAAATGTCATGTCCTTAGTGCTACATATTTATTTTTGAATTTTCAATTTTAATTTTCTTTTGAATCCACTTGGCTATATACTATTTAGTGTTCTCTTTATTTCTAACTTATTGTGTTATGTTCAGGAAAAGTATCTTGGAATGTTTCTGCGGCATTGAATATTGAGATTTTCTTGTTTTAAATTAAATTAAATTTTATTTTATTATTCAAGAAAAGGTGTGTGAGAGCAAGAGAAAGAGAGAAGAGGGGAGGGCCCAGAGCAGTCTCCATAGTTGTACATCATTAGTTGTAATGTAGTTTTATTCCACACAGGTGGATGTGGAGCTGCATGGGGAAGGAACTGAACCAGGGACCTCCCACGTGGGAGGCGAGAACCTTCATTGAAGACTCATTCCAGTGGTTACCAGTTGCGCTGCTGTTCAGCATATGGGGTTCACATAAGCAGGGGTTGAGAGGCAAGCACTCAACTACTAAAGTATCCTGGCATCTCCCTATTGAGATTTTCTTTGTGGACTAATTTATGCTCATTTTTGGGTAAATGTTAAATATGTACTTGAAAAGAATATATATTAATGTGTGTATTAGATCAAATTGTTAATTCTTCAAACTCATGTATTCCCTTACTTCAAGCTTGTCCAATCCAGGATGGCTTTGAAATGCAGCTCAACGCAAATTCATAAACTTTCTTAGAACATTATGAGATTTTTTTTTTTTTAAGCCCATCAGCTCTTGTTAGTGTTAGTGTATTTTATATACAGCCCAAGATAATTCTTCTTTCAGTGTGGCCCAGGGAAGCCAAAAGATTGGACACCCCTGCCTTACTTATTAATTGTTTGCTTGCTTAGTTGATGCCTGAGTGATGTATTTCTCCCATTATCAGTGTGGATTTGACAGTTTTTCATTTTGTTGCTACCAATAATTGTTTTAGAATTTCGTGACTATTTTATTTGGCTCAAACTAGTTTATGATTATTAAATTTCTTGGTTGATTCTAATGTTCATTTTAATGGGATAACTAATTTAATCTGTTGTTTTATGTATTCTGTCATGCATGTTTTTGCAAAAAAAATTTATTCTTGTTATACTTTCCCTTTACTTCTTCATTTTCAAGTGTACTCCTTTGTTTTAATTTCATTTCTTCTCAGTAGCATATTGCTAGATTTCCTTTCTCTTTCTAATTTGAATACTTTCTAGTAGAGGAAGTTTGTTAATTTTGTTTATTGTAATCATTGATATGTTTGGACGTAACTTTCTTTTTATATTAGAATTTTTTTTTTTTTTACTTGGCATGCTTTATTATTTAGTATTCTACAACCTCTCACCTCCCCTTGCCCTATTTCCTATTTGTTTTCTTTCATTCTTTTATGCCTAGAATTGTTTGTGATTTGTACATTTTATTTATATTATTCTAGGGATTACCTTTTATGAATTAAGAAACATACTAAAACTTATGCATTTGGAGTTAATTAGTATCTGTAGTCAATCCAGTGAATCTCAGTATGCTTTTTTTCTCCTATCCTATTGTTCCTTGCCTTCCTACAATTCTCCTACATCTTATATTGAGATAACATGAAATTTTATATTTAGGGGTTTTTTTTGGTTTTTTTTTGTGGTGGTAGAATTGCAGCCTTTTCATCCCACTTTAGAAATTATCTTGAGTATAGTACTAGTGATTCAAATCAATTTCCCCTTTTCATTTTGAAAATATTGCTGAGTTGCCTTTTCTCAGTTGTCATAGTGTGATTCAATGATCATATGTTCATTGAATGTTTTTTTCTGTTTATATTCAACCTCTTCCCCAAAGTTTTCTTGGAGAATCCTTTTCAAACTCTAAACAAAATTATTGCTTTTTCACCTATGTCTATTTTTTTACTCACTGCCCATTAAGTGTTTTATTTCACAGGTTAAATATTTAATTTCTAAGTCTCTATTTGTTTCCTTTTACATGGTATATCATCTCAGGTATCTTTGAAAATAATGTTGTTTTTATTTAAAATTATTCTTACGTTTGCAATGTCAACTCTTTTACCAGTGTTTTAGTTTACCTGCATATTGAATTTTATACTTGTTGATTTTCCTGAAATGATTTGTGATTTGTAGTTGTATACTCATTTTGATATTTGAGGATTGCTGTCAACTTATTGTGTTTTCTGTATATCGTTTCTAGTGATTATTTGAGAGACAGGGATTACAGCTTGGGGATGGGGGGATATCGTGCTTTCTCTAGGTATTGGCTATTTTAGTCCTTGCTCTGCCCCTCTCACCTGAATACCCACAGTCTCAGCTATCAAATTGGTACAGATGTCCCTACAGTTTGCTTGGGAGGACACATGTGCTGAGTCATGCTGTTTAGTTTCCTATTTAAATAGAGACTCTTGCTTTTTTTATCTGGAATGGCCTTCTCCTACATGTTGGAGCTTTAGGTTCCCCCGATCTTCTAACATTTTGATTCTGATTACTTTTCATCTTTCAGAATTCCTCAATATTTCTGATTAGATATTAGCACTCTTTTTTGTTTCTCATTCCTGTGTATGATTTATTATTTTTGAAAAATATCTTTTCAGTCAGTACATGGCATTTTGGGTGAGAGGGAGGTAAGAAGCATGTTCTCAGCTTACCACATAGAATTCTCATAAACTGTGGGAGTCAGATTCATTGCCAATATGTTGTCTTTTTTAATGAGTGCTACAAGAGCATATGCTAAAGAATGGTGTTCTATAAACTTTCTGTGAGAAGTTCTTCCCTTAAGCTTCTAAAATTGGTTACTTACAAAGTACCACAATCATGAGGAACTTTTTGTCAATTATATATATACTTATAACTGTGATCAGATAGTCCCTTTTAGATGCTTTTAATTTTTTATACAATTATCATTTTCTAATATGTTTTGGTATTACCCATTTATAGTGACATTAAAATAATAGATCATTTGCTCTTATGGGGAACAACACTCCTTTTTATGCTCTCTGGTGAAAGTTGGGGTGGATGTTAAACAAAACAAGAGTGATAAGAACACTCTTTCTTAGCACTTTAATGGTCTTAAATGGGATGCACCATATCTTAAAAAAGAGTTTTGATTTTGTTAAACCTTAAAAATTGGTTTATGTATACATAAATGAGTTCCTTTTATATTAATTAGTGATATCTGAATGATATGTCTTTGATTATCTTTTTGCATTACTGTGAAAGATGTTGAAGGAGGAATACCTTTGTGTGTATGAATTTTATACAGTCATGATTAACAACAGGGTTCAGGTAGTAAATATATTCAGCTTGCCAGAAGATCTCTCTTGCAACTACAATTCTGTTGTGGCTTGAAAGTTGTAAGACAATATGTAAATGAATGTGTGTTGCTATGTTCCAATAAACTTTATGGACACTTAAATTTTATTTTCATATAATTTTCACATGCTATGACATTTTCTTTTCTTTTTCATACCTGTCATTAAAAAAAAGTAAAAAAACTTTTAAGCTTATGAGATATACAAGAACAGATAGTGGTCAGAATTTGCCAGCGTTAATTTAGAAAATTCTTTAATAACATGGAAAATGTTCATAATTTATTGAGTGACAAAAAAAGCAGGTTACAAGACAGTATGTATAGTGTAACCTTATTTTTGTATAAAAGCAATCATCAATATATGACTAGCACTGGAAGAAGAAATATCAAAGTATTTGCAGTGTTCCTTCTTGGTGGTTAAGATTATGGGTAAATTTAAGTATCTACACTGTGTTCATTTGTATTTTCTGAGTTTTGTACCCTGAATATTATATTGTTTTTAAAAATAAACAATCATATCATAAAAATGTTATTTAAAAAGTGACAGGATCTGAACATTTTATTTTAGCAAAATTGGGTTATTTGTTGTTAATTAGTTTGATAAAATCTGTTTTCTTTATCCTCTGCTCCATTTTTAGCCAACAAGTCCCAAATTTGGAAAAGCTGATTCATATGAAAAACTGGAAAAACTGGGGGAAGGATCTTATGCTACAGTATACAAAGGGAAAAGCAAGTAAGTTCATTAATTTTAGAATATTTCACATGTAAATGTACATGCTCTCTTAATACTAAATAATAATATATTTAAATAATTTTCATTTAATATATAATAAATTCTTCCCCCGTCAGGATTTGTTGTTGTTGTTGTTCTTTTAACAAGTGTGAAAGTCATTTCAGTAGAATTGGTTTTCCCTGCTAGCAAATGTTTTTGTAAACTTGCCCAATTTATTCTTTCTGTCCTACCCTCCAACGCCCCAACTTTGATTTTATTTTCTCTCATTGGAGTTGGAACCCTCTGATGAGGATTTGTTTTCAGGTGTATGATATGATTAATTTCTCATGGAAGTTTAGCATTTGTGTAAGAGTAAAAGTACTGATTTGAAAAAGCTAAATGTATTGGCCATTCTTGATGTCTTTTTATAAGAGTCTTTACTCCAGCTTTCAGAAGTTACTGAGTTAAAAATTGCCTATTCTTTCTTTTTATTTTTAATATATATTTTATTTATTTATTTATTTTTGAAAGAGAGAGAGAGAGAGATACAGAGACAGAGACAGAGAGAGAACTGAACTAGGGGAGCCCCCAGTTCAGCACATGGGTCCGCACGGGCCGGGGCTGGGATTTGACCCCAGGTCCCCGGCTCTTCAAAATGAGCGCTTAACCCACTGAGCCATCCCGGCTTCCCCAACTCTTTCTTTTCTCCTGTCTGTTTTGGCATCTTGTTGCATATATGAATATATTCACAAAGAGAAACATCTTTCCCTACATTTGTCCTCTTTCCTCATGCTGTCCCTGGGTCAGGGTACAGATTTGGATCCTTAAAAGTTCACCTACACATGTTTCTGATAGGCTTTCTCCCTCTTTCTGATTAAGAATACACGGTTACTGTATTTAGTGACAGGGAGCTTACGGAAAACTTAATGCTACTTCTGAAATAACTGCAGAGACACAAGCCTTGTTTTACTTAAATCACATTACCAAATAATGTTTAAAAATCATTTTCTAGGGAAGTTGGGATGGCTCAGCAGGTTAAGCACTCGCTTTTCAGCGCCAGGGACTAAGGATTGAATCCCGGCCCCGGCTCATGTGGACCCATATGCTGAACTGGGGTGCGATTCCCATGTGGGAAGCCCCCAGTTTGGTTCTCACCCGCTTCTTCCCCAGTTTGGCCCCTGGCTCACGGGGGCATGCCTCCCGTGAGGGATACTCCCAGCCCGGTTCCCACCCTATGTGGCCCCGCACACCTGTGTGGAACAAAACCGTGTCAAAAATTGATGATGTGCAACTATGAAGACTGCTCTTGGCCCTCCCCCTTCTGTCTGTCTCTGTCAAAACTAATAAAATAAACCTTGAAAAAAATTTTATTTTCTAAATTATATCTATTTTTGTCTCTCTTTTAAGTCATTATTAAAAAAATAGGAAATTCTAAGATGATAAATAAAAAGATGTAGAAGAAAATTCTCTGAAATGTCATTTTAAACACATAATTGGACATATTGACTATGTGCCGATTTAGATCATCTTTGCCTTTTGTGGAATGTATTCTTATAACCTTGTTTATGATTTTTGAGTTAAGATGAAGGCATATTCCTGATAAAGGAAGATATGTAAGCAAGGAAGTACAGAAATGCTGTAAGTCAAAAATAATAATATAAATTTTGAGATCTTAGGTATTTGGAATAAAAGGTCTTTTTTTTTGAATGAATATTGTGGGGGATAAAATGCAAAGCAAAATCTAGGGGGCTGTTAGTCACTTAAGTATGTTACTTGAGCATTATAGAATGGTCATGGTGATGGTCCAAGTGGTTGAGCTAGTTTCAGTAGGGATTGTGTCTCAAATTTTATATTTTTTCCTAAAGTAAAGTAGTTACATTTCTCCTGGATAAAAGTTACTTGTACCTTCAATATTAATAATGTGACAATAACTACACTGAATACAGCAGTTATGTTACATATAATATGGTATATTATTGTCTTATTTACTCCTCACGAAGCCCTATAAGATAAGTCATATTATTAACATCTCCCTTGACCAGGAATCTGTGTGCTTAGAGAGCTTTAGCCACCTGTTCAGGTCCATCCAGGTGGTCAGTGGTAGCACTTATTTGGCTCATGTCAATTTGGTTTGAAGACGTTCTTTTCCTAATCATTACACTATACTGCTTCCACAGTAAAAGGCCTTTCTTGGAAATACTTGGTACTAGTTGAACATTCCAGATGGTTCTCACATGTGCTCTGAATCCAACAGAAGCAAACATACTATTTTATTATAAAGAAACAAACCAATCACTTTGAAATGCCTTCCCACAAAAGATGTGCTCAGCTGATTTCCAAATGTAAGTTAATAACTCTATTAAATGTTTAACATTAAGGTTTATGTTATAATCTTGGAGATGGTTGAAAAACCCTCCATTTACAATGCCTGAATAAAAAGACAGACTGTCTTTTAAGTGCCTCTGATCTTTGAAGAGGATGGTTCTAGACAGTTAATCCTTTTCACTCCTGCAGGTCTAAATGTATCTTGTCAGCATTTCTCAAGCAGTTCCAAGCCTGTTGGTTACATGTAGTATTTCATTTCCTCCAGCTGGAGATGAAAGCCATTGACCACGCACCTCCTTTAAGAGGTGACACATTGCCTGTGTTTGCTTGCTTTAAGGTGACAAGGTCAGGCTGGACAACAACAGTTACATGCCATCTAGCAAGACTTGAGAACTATGTTTGGCATATCCTCTGAAGTGCTACATACCGTAATTTGAAGAGCCTGCAAAGTGTTGGGGTCCCTATTACAGTACTCCTTACCACTCTCCCATACATGTGTTTAGCTCTTCCCCCATCTTAAAACATTCACTTTAGCATGTTTTCCAAGACCAGCCCTCATAATCTTGCGGTTAAGCTGCCCGGCATTTGTAGAGATCTCATCGATTTTTGTTTGGAGAGCATTTTACATAGATGTGTTGATTTACATGTGTCAAGTTTGGATTTTGCTACGAACCTCATTGTATTCGTTTGCTAGGATTGCCAAAACAAGGTACCACAGGCTGGGTGGCTTAAACAATAGAAATTTATCATCTCATAGTTCTATAGCTAGAAGTGTAAGACCAAGTTATTGGCAGAGTTGGTTTCTTCTGGGTTGGCCCTGTAAGGAAGAATCTGCTCCCTGCCTCTCCCCTAGCCTCTGCAGTATGCTGGCCGTTGTTGGCATTCCAGACTTACAGATGCATCACCCTGATCTCTCTCTACCTTCATGTTCACATGCTGTCCTTCCCGTGTGTGTTGGTCTCTATCCAGATTTCCCTTTTTTATAAGGACACTTAATATTATATTAGGGCCCCCCCAATGACCTCATTTTTACTTGATTACCTCTGTAAAGACCCAGTTTCCACATGTGGTCACATTCTGAGGTTTGGGGGGTTAGAACTTTAATATATCTATTTGTAATGACACAGTTCAATCCCTAACACTTAAGAATTTCAAACCTCACTAATTTGGCATTGTGTTCATGACAATGTTCTTCTTTTCCTACTTATGCTATAATTTGCCTTTTATTTCATGGTTCTTTAAATAATTTAAGCAAAGAATATTCTCCCCCACCAAGAGGTTTGTGTAGTTGTTGATTGGTATAGTAGTTGTTAGCTGTAAGTTAGAAATTTGGAAAGGAACAGAAAGGCTTTTTATTACTCTTGAATTCTCTTGACTTTCTCATTCCTATAGGGACACATAGGTTGGGGAGAAGTTGACTGAAATTCCAATACCGTGTAGCCCCCTTGGTAATGAGCTTGCTACTGTAGGTAATGGCTGGTTAATGGCAACCATATCAATGTACAGTACTCAAAAAATAAGTCTTATTTTTTAAAAAAGTTTTAAACTTCCCATATTTTTATGTTTGAGTAGAGATATATTTTTTAAAACAAGTGTTCTCCAGGTTCTTAATTATTTCTTTGGGCATGCATATATTTATGTTTGGGGAAGGGAGGCAATTTATGAACACACCACTAATCTCTATCCTGATTTTGTTTCCTGATTATGTTCTCTTTTCTAAGCTGCAGTTAATGTAGGATTTAAAAAAATCATGCATTGTATAAGACTCTGAATTTTAAAACATGTGGCATTTTAAAATGTCTTAAATTCAGTGCCTTGAAATTGTCTTTTCACCCATCAGTTTCCTAGGAACTTTTGTACATTAAGACATCTAATAAGGTGACAAGATTTTAACATTGGTAAAATGGGACACCATTGACCGGCCGGGAGCGGGGGGTGTCTTGATTAAAAGTTTGGTCTATCTCCCGCCGTTCCCTAGCTTGTTGTGCATTCTTTCCAAAAATCGGGACTTTTTAAAAATGCCGTGGGACGCGGGACAAATTGTTAAAAATTGGGACTGTCCCACCAAAAGCGGGACGTCTGGTCACCTTAATCTACTAACGTTTTCTGAGATTATTCAACTAATGATGAGTGTTTATTAAATTGTTTTTATGCCCTTTCTATGCTGTAGGTGAAAAAGAGGTATCTTAGGTACAGATTCTGCTGTCGGGAAACATAAAAATCTTGAAGGGAGATGGTCCATATACATAAATAACTATAGAGTTAGAATGTATTATAGTATATTCTGTATAAGATAGAATGCAATAAGAAAGGCCAGTTAAAATGGTACGGGCTTTCAAAAGGAAGGAAGAGGGATGGTGTTGAGTAAAATATTTAAAATATGTTCTTCCCAATGGTGAATGTTTGAATTCACAGCCTCATTTGCTTTTAAATTGAGCCTCTCTCATCACTGTGTGTATTCATTTGTAAGACTTCTTGGGACAGTTTCCTCATGGGATTTGGGTCCTGCAAGCAAATACAATGAAATTTTCACCCTTTTTTTTACTAGACTTTTCATTGAATTTGTTAAAACTGATGGACTTAAAGTAAGAGCAAACTGGCTCATTTTTATTATTGTGCAAATTTTTTATTTTAAAGATTTATTTTTATTGTTTTTGACAGAGAGAGAGAGAGGGAGAGAGAGAGACAGAGAGAGAGAGAGAGAGAGAGAGAGAGAGAGAGAAAAGAAGGAGGGCCCAGAACAGTCTCCATAGTTGCACATCATTGGTTTATCCACATAGTTTCATTCCACAAGTGGGCTTGGGGATGCACAGGGCAGGAACTGGGCCAGGGTCTCACCCTAGTGAGAACCGATCTGGGAGCACTCCCCAGCTCAGCATATGGGTCTACTAAGGCCAGGGCTGGGATTTAATCTTTGGTCCCTGGGACTGCAAAGTGAGTGCTTAACCCACTGAACTATCCTGGCTTCCAATTTTATTGTGCAAATTTTGATTAAGCACAAATGTGATTAAGTGTTAAAGTGAAATTGGTGTTAAGTCATATAATTTGGAAAGGTTGGTGGGTTATTAATATGTGAGCACTTGTGATGCATGGGAGATAAAAGCAATGATCACCAGCCACCTCTACTCCCAAACATGAGCTGTGGTGTGGGACCCATATGATCCTCAGTGCCCTGGGATTTTCTGGTTAAGCTCACCCCACTCACTCCTAGAAGCTCAAGTCCCCCCGGTATTTGCACCCTGCCATTAGTGCACCTTTACTCTTGCCTTTTCCTTTCTACTAGGGAGGATGTACAGCTGTATCTGCTAGATTTTGATTTTCTGCTACTTTTAGTCATTTAGAGAAGCAAAAACCTTGCTCTTGGGTCCATCTCTGGAATTACTGTACTGGCCTTACTCTGAAAAAGTCATCCCACTGATATCTGTTTTTTGTTTGTTTGCTTTTTAATTTGCCTATCTTCAGTTTCTGTTGAGCTGAAGGTGCAAAGCCTTACTCCTATTAGTAGCATGCTAAACACAGGAGTCTGCCCACACTGGTTTGTGGCAGTCCTAAATTGTTGTCTCTGAGGTGAATAAGAACAATGGAGGAATTTGCTCACTTTTTGTAACATGAGACTTAAGTGATTGAAAATATCAATCTTTTAGCATTTTATTCTGCCAGTTTGTGCAGAATTATTGAAGTTGAATTAAACAACCTTAGAAATTGAGAGTCTATCCCAAACCAGGACTAAAATACACTAAATACATTTCAAAGAGCACTTCAAAACCTCAGGAGAAATAGGGAGAAGAAATGCTATTAATTAAAATAAGCAGCCGTCAGCAGAAACACAGTGGCACTTTCCCACCTTTTCAGACTATGGGAAATTTACAAGGTGGCTTTTACTGCTTGCCCCGAAGGTCAACTCCATTGAAACACTATCAGGAGGAGTTTGAAGAATTCTAAGTCAGAAATTCCCAGATGGAAAACACTGGACTGCTGGGTTGCTGAAGTTTCAATCTTCTGTGTTGACACCTGGACTGTCGTGCTTACTTCTGGTGTCCTGGGAGGTTACTCCCCACAAACAGGAACTCTGCACAAGAGAGGCGAATCTGATTACGTTACATGAGCTCGGCTGCAGGATGCCCCCGAGGCCCACTCTCTGTTTCTCATTAGGTCTGCTCTGATTTCTTTTTGACGTTGGGTCCCTGGGCTGCAGCTTATTATCACAGGTCACTTCAGAGATCAAGCCCATACTCACACTATTAGTCACAGGGTATGAAAATGGCACCACAGTCTGATAATGCAATCAGTGTTAGCTTTGTACTTTAATGCACAAAATACAGCATTACGACATATAAGAAATTGGATTTTTTTAAAAAGGTCAGTGGGGTAAATGGAGTTTGCTCCATGTGGTTTTCAGATCTGGTGCTCTTTGTGTATAAGTAAAAGTTGAAAACATTCTTATCTTTACCTAGACTAAGGAGGATCATAGCCCACCCACCAACATCTGCTCATTTTATTTTTAAAAACCCTAAGTCTGTCCAAATTGCAGATTCAGCCCTGCCTTCACTTAGAGGAAGAATGCAAGGCATTAGAATCTGGTTCATTGGTACATCTGCTTTCAGTTAGCCTGCAGCAGACAAACAAACAGTGCTGAATCTTTTTGACAAAAGTGACAATGAAGATATTGTTTAGGCAAGAATCATGATCTCAGTTACTAGACTAAACTGTACAGGAATAATTTCCTATTAGAGTTTAGATGTATTGGACTCTGTTGATTATTTTTATTATTAGGGTTCTTTGATCGTTTGATTAGAAGACCCTCAAAATGATGAGTGATATTTGCTGTCTTCAGAATTGAGGTCACATATCAGCTACGGCCAGCTGGTGAAAATGGAGGCATTTGGATGTGGAAGAATTTTTTGAAAGAGTTGGTGTGGAAATTTGCAGTTATTAATAATATCAGAGCTCCTGGAATCTTTCTTCCATAGTTCATTTTAAGTGTTTTTTGAGAAGACTAAGGGAAAGAAAGGTATGAGAAGACTGATTTCAGTTTAAAGCCTATTCACTTCCCTGAGTACCGTAGCTTCCTTATTTTGTCATCCTTTTTGTTTAAACCAGGATGCTAATGAGGTAAGTAACATCTTTCTAGTCTAAACTAGTGGTTCTCAACTAGTTCTGTTTTTCTTCCCAAGCTACATTTGCTGATATCTGGAAATGTTCTTGGTATTCACAGCTTGGGGAGCAGTGGTTGTGTTACTGGCGTCTAGAGTGCAGAGGCCAGCAATGCTGCTGAACCACCCTACAAATGAACAGGACAGCCTCCTGCAGCAAAGAATTATTTGCCCCAAAGGGTCAGTAGTGCCAAGGTTGAGAAACCCTGGTCTAAACAAGAAATGCGTGGAGGCAGAATCGGTTGAAAAGCACTCCTGCCTTTAGAGGTGTTCACAAGCCCCAGTGTGTTCTGTGTACTGGGCTAGGCAGTGGGTATGTAGTGGTGAACAAAACAGAGTTCCTCTATCATCTAATTGGGGAGGCAAAGAGTAATCAATTCAGCAGACATATTTGTAATTTTAAATTGCATATAGGAAAAAGAACTTTGGGAAAGGATTAAGATAGACAGTGGTATATTTGGATGAGAGAGAGGGGTAGGCAGGAGGTATACTTTAGCAGGATGGCCCATGCCAGCCTTGCTGAGAAGGGCAAAGTTATGCTTAGATGTGACCAACCAGGTAAAGAGTAACGACAAGAGTATTTCAGGCCAAATACAAAGAGGAACTTGCTGGGTTCTGCAGACTTGGAGAGCCCCATATGATTGGGAACATGGATGTTTTCAGGGGAGATTTGTAGGAATTTATTTTTGAGAAGTTGGCAAGGCCTTGAGGATCATCTCAGGAATTATATATATATATATATATATATATATATATATATATATATATATATGAAAATACAATCAGTGTTAGCTTTGCAGATATATATAATCTCAAAATGAATATATGAACCACCATGTGTTCAAAATGCAAAATTAACCACCCCAAAACTTAAGAAACTTAAAACAATAACTGTCATTTGATTTGCTCATGAATCTGTAGTTGGGGAAGGGCTGGGCAGGAAAGGTTGGTTTCTCTTCCATGTGGTATCATTTTTTGGGATATGAGGGATGCGTTGCCTACATGTTTTACTCACGTGGCTGGAAAGCTCACATGGCTTGGACTTTCTAGTAG
>PVKE010040828.1:0-14429 GCA_004027555.1 Craseonycteris thonglongyai | reverse complement strand
CCCAGTTCCTGCCCTGTGCAGCCCCACCTACCTGTGGAATGAAATTATGTGGAAAAACCAATGATATGCAACTATGGAGACTGTTCTGGGCCCTCCCCCTTCTCTCTGTCTCTGACTCTCTCTCTCTCTGTCAAAAACAATAAATAAATCTTTAAAAAAAAAAAGAAAAGAAAAGAAACCCCTGCCCCACCTAAAATAACTTTTCAGTGCAAAAAGCGGAGTCAATAATTCCCACTAGAACACCTGGAAGTTACCACATTAACTTAAAAATTCTGTCCAATATTTGATTGAAATATGCCTTTGACTAGACTGGGTTGAAGATAGGATCCAGCTTGCTGTGAGGTTTCTCTTACTATTTTAAAGGGTAGTAGTTCATAATTTGATTGTGTTAATTTTTATGAGAAGAAACTTACTGTGAGAGTTCAGCAGTTTCTTCATCATATATTTTTTTTCTCTCAGACAGCTCATCAGGCAGATACTTCACTATTAATTCTTCCAACAGCTGTGTGACACAGTACCTCCTATCTGCTAGATACTAAAAGACAATATTATTTTACATTCTTTTTCCTACAGTATAAAACAGGCAAAACAGTTTTAACTGATATAGTAGAGGCTTTCATATTTATACAGTCAATAGTGAATTAATTGAATTAGGGAGTGGGAACCTTACAATGAATGGATGATGCTAAACAGGTAAACCTGTCTGAGGCTTTGCTTCAGGAGCAGTGATACATGGTTGCAGCTGGAACCAAGCACTTTCTGTAAGACCTGTGTTTTGCTATGATCACATATTCTTTAAGAGCAGCTCCAGCCCTGTTGCATCTCCCACACCAAAGGCCACTTTCCATCTGACAGCTCATAGTACCTGAAACTAGCATTTTAATTGAGAAACAAAAGTAAAGTAAGAAATAAAGGAAATAATGCATTTGCCTTATTTAAGAAAGGCAAAACTATCCTCTCAACCATTTTTTTGTTCTAATTTCTGTGGCAGTTTCCAGATAATTTTTCAGTTTCTTCTTCTACTGTCACCCCACTATCACTCAGACCCTTACCAAGAGGTTGCTTTTTATGTATTATCTCCCCTTACTTTATATAAAATGCTACATTTGTACCATTCCCTTAGTGCTCTGAAAAATTGCCACCCTCATGCATTTTTGTGTCATTCTCTGTTTCAACTGCTAAAAGCCATCTCTCTCACTCCTGCCTGTAAAAAAGCCTATCTATCCTCCAAGGTCTGGCTCTAATTTTACCTTTTCATAGTCTTCCTTAATTATTTTTGTCTCCTAAGAACCCCATATTTTTTTAAAGGTCGTTACTATACCCTGCACTGTATTACAGACAGGGACACAGCATACCTCTGTAACTAAACTAAAAACTGCATAGGGGCAGGGACCAGGCCAGAGGGAATACACAGAATTTCTGAACAAGAAAATGCCCAGTACAAATTTAAAAGTAATGAGGAAAAACTCTTTGGAGACAACAAGATAAGATAAAGAGAAGCCATCCTTTTATCTATAGATCCAGCATAAACATGGGCTTTGTCATTTTCCAGCGAAAAATAGAGTAGGAAGTAGGGAAAAGTAGTGGTTTCCAAATTTTAGTATAAATCAGGGCTGGTTAAATACAGACTGCTGAGCCCCACCCCAGAATTTCTTACTTAGTGGCTCTGGAGTGGGGTCTGAGAATGTGTATTTCTAACAGGTTTCCAGGGAACACACTGTGAAAGCTACTGGACTCTAAACTGCAGAGAGGCACTCATAAGCAGATAACCAACGAGTTTATTATAATATTAACCAAATTACAGATGTTATAAAAAGCAATTTTATTACCATTTTCTACTAAATTAATAAAGAAGTTTTAAAATTTAATACTCATGTATTATATTAAATTTGGGAAAATACCACCTCTCTTATTACTAATAGAAATCTAAATTTGTGCAGCATTTCCAAGGGACCTAGGCAACTGGTAACTGGTCTTAAGAATCTTATAAATATATGACTGGTAAATTACCTCCCAGGAATTTACCCTAAGGAAATAGTCAAAGATGTAAAGCATGGTATATAAAAAAAGGGAAAAAAACAATTTAAAAATCCAATAATAGGGAAATGTTACATCATTAGATTACTATACTGTCATAAAATACTATCTTTAAAATATATTCAAATGAAAACAAGAGATAAATAAAATGACAAGTAGAAAAAGTATAACACTGTAGAGCATATCAATTTTATTTAAAAAATATATATATTTAGATTTTACAAATCACATTATCTTCCAAGTCAAGACACAGGATTGTTATTTCTAAATAGTATGTTAGTTATATTTTTAAATAATATACTTATTTTATTTTCCTTCAAACTCCAGACATTTTTTACAGTGAATTATCTCTAAATTTAAAGTAATGCATCTAATTGTTAATCTGAAAAAAGAGCATAATCTACTACAGTATCCAAAAACATTGGAAACAGGAAAAATAGCATATTTAGAATACTCCATCTGAAAACAATGAGTACACTAGGTGAGAAGGAAACTAACAAACTCTTTAACAATAAGTTTAACTTGCTTCCTGACTGAATATTCTCTATCCGGTTTTGTGTTTTACATATTGCCTTATTATGTAAGACACATCAAATATAATAATACACATAAGCTATTATAATATCTACATAGAGTTGTGATTTCTACATAGGAAATAGCTATGTATATTCAAGAGAAAATGGTTTTATCAACTTTTATTCATATTTGGTAGACACATTTTTTTCTTTCAACAACCCTGTCACCAGAGACAGGATCCCTGTCTCTGACCAATGCCATCCCTGCAGCTGGAGTTCAGAATTACAATGTGTTGGCCTCACCTTCCGGGAACTCCAGTCACCCACAACCGTCTGTTACAGAAGCTAGCCAGCTGGACCCAGCTGTTTCCCCCACAGGGGTTTTGGTACTGATCCCCGGCTCTACAAGAAGGGCTCTGGGGAGCTGCACCCCTTCTCCTTTCCGGTTTACTACTTTCTACACTTGTGCGGTGCCATGCAGAAGCCACTAGTCACACGTGCCTACTTAAGTGTAAATTAGTGAAAATTAAACGAAATTAAATGTACAGTTTCTCAGTCACACTAACCACATTTCAAGGGATTGATAGCCACATGTGGCTAGTGGCTACCAGCATGTTGGACAGCATAGAAGTAGATCATTTCTACCAATACAGAAAGTTCTACTGGAGAGAACTACTCAGATGTTAAGGGGGCTGGACCAGGTCTGAAATACGGCCTTTTAGGGGGACTGTAGGCAGGGCGGTTGGGTTTTCTTAATCTTTCAAATTGAACCTATTCCTGACCATCTTGCCTTTATTAAAACAATTAAGTACAGGGGCTTGGTTTCTAGGACATCTCTGCTTTCCCCTACCCCTCCAATCTCACATTTCTCTACAACTAGCATATGGGTAACAAAATATTATCCTTTTTGGTCACTCAGCATATATAATGTAATTCATTCTGAATATGATAATCACCATTTCTATGGCTGAACAAAAATCAAACCATGTTACTAAACTGAAGACAAATAAACATAAATATACAAATGTTTTTACCTCTTTTAAGCTTTCTTTGCAAAGGGGACAATAGGGTGTGTGATCTAAACAACGCTCAAGACAATTCTTACAGAATGAATGTCCACAAGGGGTTGTTACTGGCTCAAAAAACAACCTGAAATCAACCAAAATTCATGTTAGTTTTCAGATTAAATTATCTATTGGAAAAACTGAACAAACCAATAATAGATCCATAACACTAATCTCTAAACAGAGAAGGAAGGAGGGTCTGGTAGGGAGGAGGAGAGGGAAGGGGCAGTGATAAATGAAGTCATACCTTCCTGAAACTTTTAAAAGGTGCCCTGCAAGGCACCCCAAGCTCTAATACAAAGGCCACCTGCCACACATGGCACTAAACGTTTAAAATGTGGCTGGTCCAAACTGAGATGTGTAGTAAATGAAAAATGCATACCAGATTTTAAAGGCTTAATGCAAAATAAACAATGTAAATATACCATTAATAATTACTGATGAGGGGAAGCTGGGATGGCTGGGCGGGTTAAGCACTCGCTTTACAACCCCAGAGCCCAAGGATTGAATCCCAGCTCCGGCCCATGTGGACCCATATGCTGGACTGGGGTGTGCCCCCAGTTCAGTTCTTGCCAGGGCCCATGTGGGAGGCTCCCTCCCAGCTCAGTTCCTGCCCTGCACAGCCCCGCACCCACCTGTGGAATGAAACTATATGAAAAACTAATGCTGTCAACTGTGGAGACTGCCCTGGGCCCTCCCTCTTCTCTCTGCCTCTCTCTGTCTAGAAAAACAATAAAAATAAACATTTAAAGAAATAATCATAATTACTGAGGTTTTATATAGATTCTTCTTTCTTATCTCCTTAAAATGGATTTTCTTACTAAGCTTATAAAAGCCTTACAATATGAAATTCATTAATATTCAAATAAATATTAAAGTTGAGCCCTAAAGACATATTAGATTCAATACCAAATGTCATACTTAAACAATATGGAAAAACAAATTTTAGTTATATTGTAAGTATTTCTGGAAACACTTGTAATTTCCTAGGAGTACTGTTAGCTGTATAGGGACTTGAGGAATCAATCGTATGGTCTAACCCCCTCCCCTCATAAATAAAGAAGTCTAGGTTCAGAGTGAGGACACTTGCTCAGAACACAGCTGGTTACCCCCAGCCTATGTGGCCAGTACTAGGTCTCCTGACTCTTCACACACTCTTCCTTTGACTCCACCACAATTTAGGGAAGTGGAAAACATTCTTTCTAAACTATCCCATTTTTTAGAATTCTAAGCATTCTACACAATGGAAATCCTTATCCAATGGTACTTTAACAGGATTTTCCAGTTAAGATATACCAACATGATAGAATCAGATATATACCATACATACTTGGAATTCTTACCCAAACCTAAAGTCATGATATAGTTAAGTTTTAATACTAATATGTATAGCTTTATAGTACTTCACAATTTCCCAGGTACTTTTTATAGTTAAGTCATTTGATTCTTATACCACTGTGATAGAGGCTATGCAAATACTAGCCTCACTTTCTAAATAAGGAAAACTGAAATTCACACATTTGTCCAACGTGTAAAAGATCAACCTAGGACTAAAATTCATATCTTCTGATTTTTAGCATAGTTAGTATTCTGCTACTTTGGATTGCCTGTTAGTACAGAGTAGATCACCTTTATCTATCCTGTATTTTTCACATTAATATAAAATATTCATCTTTTATAAAATTTTATATACTCACCTCATGCAGAGAGAACACTCAAAATCTGAGACATCTATTAATTCTTCTGGTATGTCGCCATAAGTTAATGAAAATGTACAGATTTCACTGGGAGTTTCTATTTAATCAAAGAGAGTTGTCTTTAAGAAAAAGTTTAAAGGACATTCCAAATGAATAAATGTGCTTTATACAATGTAGTAAAAAGTTTACCTCCTTGCTTTTTAAGCTTATTTCTTCCATCTTCATTTACAATGATATCCTGCTCTAAAAGAGACAACTTTCTTTTCAGTAGAGCACCTTTTTCTTGAACAGAGAGTAAAGGCTCTGAGGACACTCTTTTTAAACAATCCTCTCTGGCAGGTATTTCTGTGGAGTTTAGAGCCTGTGACGACTGGGCACGATTTAAGCTCCCTCTGACAGGCTCTGAGGTGACCTCTGGTATTTCTTCATTCTATAAAAATACAGTACAGTAACATGGGTCACTATCCTTTACTGCTCGTGCCAAGAATCAACCCAAAATGAAACTTTAATGTCTTATAATGTGCATTTTACTGTTTATTTAATTGCACCAACTTTTAATTCCTCAACCCTGGCAAGTAAATTTTTTCCAGTACTTATATAGCCGTAGATATCAAGCTGATTTATATTGTAATGAAGTTTAAGCAATAACGCTACTATACGGTAGTTGTTCCTAACCCGAGGGAACTAAAATAAATATAACATTCCCAATTTTCTAAGAAACTAAAAGTTTTCTGACATTCAGGTGACCTAAAATTGTAATTAATGAACAAGTACTTTACATAAAAATTTTTATTGTAAAATAAAAGGCTATAGAAAAAAATTCCATTAAGACAATGCTAAATAGGTTAAAAATACCTAAACAGATTCTAGTACTTGAAACTAGCATGGATGAATAAGGGACCACATATTAAACCCAGCAAGCTCAGCATTGGCAGGACTTACAAACTCAGAGACCGAAATGAACCACAAAGCACAGTTTGAACAGAAAAACTCCTAACTAAAAGGTGGTTATAGTGGGTAGTCTCATCCTTGGACCGTACCTTTCTGGACAAAAGTCAGTCTTTACCTTAAGTAAGTGAACCTGTCAATTGTCTTTTTGCATCTAAGATAACAAAGCCTGGAATGTCAGGGTAATCCCTTTTTCTGGACCTCCTAGGGCACCACCCACCACACCAGAGCAGGAGACAACAGAACCCTCATTGTTATCTTGTTCCCTCCCTGTTTACCATTTCTCTGTGCTGTGAAATGCTATTACCTATCCTGTACCCACCAATATAAAAGAAATACCTGTCTAATTTACATTTTATCCAATCCCAGAGATCTCCCCAACCTCTGGCTTTGCTATAACCTGCCCCCTCAATCTACCACCAATGATTTCATTCCATGTAACCCTCCTTACATCTCTTCCTTTGATTCTAATGTATAAAGTAAGCTGCAAAACTGCCATTCTCTGGAGCATTTTCTCAATCCACTGCGATTTTGTTTCCAGGCAACTGTTGTCAATTTGGCTCAGATAAACTCAATAAAGTTCTCTACAGGTTCAGATGTTTCTTACATTGACTCTAGGAAAGTGAAGATCTTAACTTGTAAAGTAATGGATACACTAAACCCATGATAATCTTTCTCTCACCCCTTACCTGCTCTGAGCTAAGCTCACTGGCTGAGTGAGACTCTTCCATTACTGAAGGAAAACCAAAAGGTTTGCTTTTAATACATGGTAACGAACTCCAGGAAGAGTCCTTCAGGCCTTCTTTTAAGTTTTCAGGTGATAATAAATCAAATAAAATCTGTAAGACACATATAAAAGTAATGGAAAATATGAAATACTTGGTTAAGGATAATTTAACATAAAGTTACCTAATAGTTTTAAATTTTTGGAAAATTTGTAGCAGGCATTATTTTTAATGAGCAGGGGAGGAACAGATTAAGTAACAAGCAGAACTGCCAAACAGATTTTAAAGTTTTACAAAACCAAGATGTGCCCTAGTGGGATCATATGATCTCAAAGAAATTACTCAAAAAGAAGGCATAGATGTGGTTCAATTGGTAGGCTAAGAAGGTACCCAAGGTAAAAGCTGACTTTTTAAGGATTGTATAAAGAGGAGATATTAATTAGAAAATATTTACTTCCGAAGATTAGCAAATCCTATTCTGTCAAAATAGTTCATGGTCCACCCTAATGTATATTTTAATGCTGGACTTAAAAGAGTTTTTCTGTGAACTAAAAAACTTGGATCTCTAACTGCAAAACTCTACAATTTCATGTATTTACATTGACTTTAGCTCTCAAAGAACTGCGAACCTGCTCTAGCAGTCACCATGCCCAAGCTCTTGGGTGGGAGCACCAAATGGTGTTGCTCCCAAACAGCTGAGAATTAACCTGGGAGGCAGCTGCAGTATCAAAATTTCCTAATGCTTCTATGAGGAATATGAGGGCTATCCAGAAAAAATCCAGCCATTGTCAATATAACAAGAATAGTTACATGGCTGGATACTTTTCAGACAGCCCTTGAACATCTAAAACTCTCAAAGAAACAGGGAGATTAAGATGGGAGGAAACTGGCTAGAAGGAAATGAGAGGGATTCAAACTTTTTTGATTGTCAAGCTGTATTTATATGCACAGCAGAGCATTTCTTAAAGTCTAAATATGGAGGTCTGAGTTTTCAACTATACTCTCTCTCAAATACACAAAAATCAGAATTATTCATGAATCATTACAAAGTAACTAAAAAGGAAATACATATAGACACACAATACAAATAAAAGTGTGTATATCTGATAGGTGCTCAAGCAATAACCCACTTAATGAAAAAAAAATTAAAAATCTATATTTGTCATTACATTTTCCCTGATTAAAAAAAGAATGTGTTAAACATACCCCTACCATAGAACCCAGCAACTCAACTCCCAGGTGTTTACCAAAGAGATATAAAACTGTATGTCCACAAAATGACCTGTACAAGCATATTCATACCAGCAACTGGAAATAATTCAAATGAAAATTACTAACAGTGAAGGGCACAAATTGTGATACATTTATACAATAAAATATTTAGTGAAAAATAAAAATTTTAAGTTACTGGATGTATCTCAAAAAACATTACATGTTGAGAAAAAAATGCCAGATACAAGACTATATGCTGTATAGTTTCACTTATCTAAAGTTCTAGAACAGGCAAACTACTTGGTGATGATAGAAATCTAAATAGCAGTTGCCTCCAGGAACACTGCAATTGAGGATTTACTGGAAAGGAGATGAGGAATCGTCTAGGGTGATGAAAATATTCTGTATCTTGATTGGGATGCTATCACATGGGTTTATAATCTCTCAAAACTCACTGAACTATATAAAAATCCATGCATTTCACTATATGTAAATTATACAATTTACAAAAAGCATATTGGTGAAAAACAAGTATTTCAAAGCATCAGCTATTTTGCATGTACATGATCTTATTAACAAACAAACACATATTTACAGAAATATAAGAATATTCAATAGCACGGAAAATGCAAAATTTTAAACCCTTAAAAAGTCTGTAATCTCACCAGGGAAATAACAATAACAAATATAAAACAATCAGAAAACAACAGCAGCAAACAATCTTTTGTTAGATCAGTAGGCTAGAATGTATATGCATTCAAACCTCAGACAAACCTCAGAGAGCATATACCAATGTTAGCTGGATTCATAAGGCATTTGGGATCTGAAAAATTTCAGAAGTTCTTATACTTCAGGGTACATAAGTACGTACATACAAGGTGCTTCTTAAGCTATGTCCCAATTCCAGAGTTTCTCATTCCAAAGGTCTGTGGTGGGGCCCAGAAATCTCTCTGTGTTTACCATGCACTAACGATCCTGACAAAAAGCCACACTCTAAGAAACACCACAAAGGTGATAAATAACATGGCATATTTTGAGGATATTGAGGAGAATCATGACTGGGCACTGAAAGGGTATTAAGGTATTGTTCCCAAATAACTTTCCAAAGACTTAAGTCTTTTCAGATACTATGTGAATAAATAAATTTGACAAAAGATGAAAGCTACTGTCATGTTAGCATGGCAAAAGCTTGGAAAAGTTTCAAAGAAACCTGTTTAACTTGGTTTAATGCAATGTCTCCCAAAGTCATTTGATCAGAGAACACTTTTCCCCTTTTTCTTTTAACTAATACCTACTAACACACCACAGAACAAACTTTGGAAAGTCACATATAGACTACTGAGAAAAATAAGGCAAAACAAGTTGACTGAAGCAATACTACTGGCAATAAAAAAAGAAAGCAAAGTTTAGACCTGAAACAAAAGACAGGCCAATAAAAATTCCTGAGCAAGAACATCATGACAACAATGTTTAATTAACGATAATTAGTCTGACTCAGATTAGATTATTAGACCATCTAAATTTAACTAACCAAAAAAAAAAAAATGTATTTAAATATCTATGAATGAAATGTTTTGATTTCATTATGAACTTGGGGAAAGCTGGGATGGCTCAGTGGGTTAAGAGCTGACTTTGCAGCCCCAGAGATGAATTGAATCCCGGCACCGGCCTGTGTGGACCCATATGCTGAACTGGGGAGTGCCCCCAGTTCAGTTCTCACTGGGGCGAGACCCCGGCCCTGTTCCTGCCCTGTGCAGCCCCGCCCACCTGTGGAATGAAACTATGTGGAAAAACCAATGATGTGCAACTATGGAGACTGCTCTGGGCCCTTCCCCTTCTCTCTGTCTCTGTCTCTGTATCTCTCTATCTCTGTCAAAACCAATAAAAGTAAATCTTTAAAAAAAGAACTCAGGGAAAGCTGGGGTGGCTCAGTGGGTTAAGCGCTGGCTTTGAAGCCCCAGGGACCGAGGATCAAATCCCGGCCCCGGCCCATGTGGACCCACATGCTGAACTGGAGTGTGCCCCCAGTTCAGTTCTTGCCGGGACCTATGTGAGAGGCTCCCAACCCAGTTCCTGCCCTTCGCAGCCCTGTGCTCACCTGCGGAGTTAAACTATATGAAAAACTAATGTCAACTATGGAGACTGCTCTGGGCCCTTTCCCTTCTCTCTGTCTCGGTTTCTCTCTGTCAAAAATCAATAAAATAAATCTTTAAAAAAGAACTCAATACCCTAAGTATATAAACCTGAAAACCACTTGTCAAGTTGCTACTGAATTTGACTTATGGACATTTTATGTTCTTATCCCAAGTTTCTAATTAGCATTTTTTTCAAAAGAACTGTGCTTTAGTTCTTTATTATAGTTGGTAAACTGATTACCTTTTCTACGGCTAGCTTTGCAGGTGCGAAATCTTCATCAAGGGCTAAGCACTGAAGAAATAGTTGTAAGGCATCACCTAAAAATCCAGCATCATGAAGTACTTTTCCTTTCCTGAAGTAGACCTTCAATAAAAGCACACATGCACAACTTTTACTGATAGAATTGTTTTTTTTTTTAATTAACATCAAGAAAAGAAAAAAGAAAAAGGGTCTGTTTAGCAATGCTCATTTTGAAACCAAAAGACTCTGAGGAGCCCAGAGCATTTTCAAGGTACACTTGCAAAATATCCTGGAGATATTCTTATATGGAGGAACTCAGGTTGAGAAAAGGACTTCAAAAACACATTTCTAATTATTTCCAATTAATGAGGAATAAGTCCAAAGTGTTCCTTTTTTAAACAATTTTAAAGTTGTCCATAGAGATAATTTTTCCCTCTTATTCTTACTCTATATTTGCCTTGTGCTAACCAGTCATGCCATCATGGGATCTTTTATCATTTTCCTTATTAATTTATAATTTTGGGGCATCCTTACTATTCTGTCTTCAAAGGCAAAGTTGTGAACAGACAACAAAGTCATAAAAAAGAGTAAGTTTAACTTAATTAACATTTTGGGGAGATGAACTGATTTACCTTGACATCTAATTAAAAGAAAATTTAGTAAACAGATTACATACATGTTGCAAGTCTTCTTTAAACCATATGGCAAGGCAACCTCCTTTGCTCCACCTACTGTACATGTCACTGCCTAATCCTGTGGTTACACCATAATGCCTCAGTCCATTTTCCAGCCTCAAGGACCTCTTCCCTTTCCATTAATAAACTTCCTCCATCAATGTCTAGTTTGCATCCATCTTCACAATATGGACAGCTGTATCTCTTTAAGAAAATTTCATATACTAAAGTCTATTTTTTTTTCTGGGTCTTGAATTTAGGTTGTTCTTCAGTTAGAAAACAAAGATTTCTTATAATTTAAAAAACTGTCATGATGTTTATTCAAAGTACTGACCTTAGATTTTGAAAACGCTATGTATTTTACTTGGCATCAACCAGTCCATTCTGTTAAAACTTATAACCGTAATTGAATGCATGTTCCCCACAGTTGAAATTTTAAAACGGATGCAAATGATAAACAGCAATTTTACCTCAGGCCAATTTGGCAGTTGAAAGAGAACTGCATTTAAATCTTCTATGGCTGCTTTAAACTCTTGGAGACCAGCATATGATTCAGCTCTGTAAATTTTTAGAGTCAAGTCACTGGGCTCTGAAATAAATATTTTATAAAAGATTGATTGTTTTCAAAAGATTATTGTATAATACACAAAATACATCACACTAGATTTATGAATAGACCTAGTGAGTAATTCAAGTCGGTAACCACCACCCCAAAGGATGTGAATCAAGCACAGTATAGGCGCAACCTACTTACATGTTTATTTTACCTATAATTTTTTTGAAATCATTATAAGTAGACTATTTTAGTAGAGAAAATTATGTTTTCTTTAAGAACACTGGAAATATTTTTATGCTATAATCAGGGGTCTCCAAACTATGGCCCGTGGGCCGAATGCAGCCCGCCAGGCCCTCTCATCCTGCCCGTGGAGACCTTTTTATCTGAATAAAATAATATTAAATAAATAATTAAAAACAACATCTATGTTTTGAGTCTTTTTTATTTGGACCTTGAGTGTGTAGTCGGCCCCCAAACTGCTGTTTGATAGTTAATGCGGCCCGCGGGTTGAAAAGTTTGCAGACCCCTGCTATAAATAATCACCTCTAAGAAACCAAATGTTTGTTTTTTTTTAATGATCAAACTTACATCCATTTTTTTTTCAAATGTTTTCTTAAAATAGGGCATTCCTTACAGACTCAAAAAGACATGTCGTAGATATTTAGAAGATTTACCTTGCAATGGTAATCTTAATTTTTAAACACTAATTTCTAAATCTTCATTTATGAATGACCCATGGAAATTCCACAGTAATAAAGACTGACCAAGGCTCAATCTTATGAGGTATACACACACAAACACACAGAGCCTGTATAATGGTCCTGAAAAATGTACTGACAAGTCAGCTTTATTTTTTTTGAACTGAACTGGGGGCCTCACCGCATTCAGGAAGCACACCCCAGTTCAGCATGTGGGTCTACCTGGGCCAGAGCCGGGATTTGATCCTCGGTCCTCGGGGCTTCAAAGGGAGCGCTTAACCCACTGAGCCATCCTGGCTTTCCCTCAGCTTTTTTTTTAATTTTGCTTTTTAATTTTTTGAACTGAACTGGAGGCCTCACTGCATTCGGGAAGCACACTCCAGTTCAGCATATGGATCCGCAACAGGCCGGGGCCGGGATTCGATCCTCAGTTCCCAGGGATTCAAAGCGAGCGCTTAACCCGCTGAGCCATCCGGCTTCCCTCCCTCAGCTTTTTTAAGGTTAAACTTTTAATTCCTGGCAGCAAGCATGATACTGGACCATCATTAAACAGATTTAATTCCAAATATTCCTGAAGAAAAACAACTTTGGTGTTAATTTCACTATCCTCCATCTATTTCCATGTGAGAAACCAAATAGTACCCAATGGCATTCAGAATTCAAACACTTAGTTCGTTCACCCAATAAATACTGTAATTAATTACTACAGGTACAAAGATTCTAAAACAGAAGTCTAAGAAAGAAACTAATTTTCAAATAACCTACAGATGACATTAATTTGACTCTTTTAAAGCTATTTATCTTCGAAGCTTTAAAAAAATATATGCATAAGAAATAAAGTATTCATTGTGAAAAGGGCATGAAGACCTATAACTACTCACTTAAAAAAAAAACTATAAAACTCCTCAATAGCTCTGTGGCTTACTCTAGTTTTTAAATGATTGCTTTTCTATAGATAACTCTTGATCGAACAATTAGAAGTGTCTTTTTCATTTGCTGGTGCTTGAGAACTGGCATTACATTGTTCCCTCAAATTTAAACCAAAGAAAAATTTTAAAGAATAAAATTAGTATTTCATGAAAATATTTTTTACTTGCTAAATAAAAGACATGTCTAGAATATTTTGTCTTTCCTTTCTTAAAGCAATATAAATGGAAATCAAAAAACAGAAATGGAAAGCTCAATATGGTTAATCAATCAAGAATGAAAAGTTCTAGCACAAAGATAGACGCTGTAGGTGTTCAAAAGATTTTTACTTTATCCCTGTTGCCAAGGAGCTTATTATCTAATTAAATTTTACTTCATTGTGAAACAGAATCATGTAATCCCGGCCTGACAAGCACAACTGGAGTGCAGAAAGTGGAGAGCCATGTTTGCCAAAACAGTCTGAGAGTGTAGTTAAGTAAATGCATCAGCATTGAACACCCTGAGCCGTGAAAAAAAAGGACTTCAGCCCAGGACATGCAATATTCCACCCACAGCTGGGGTGCTTCCAACAGCATCCTTGAGACCCGCCTCCGCGCCAGCACCTCCAGAAGGGGACTTCACTGTCACAAGCAGCCCATTCCACTCTTGGATCCTTTACTGTGCTTGTATTTTATTTATTTATTTATTTTAAAGATTTATTTTTATTGTTTTTGACAGAGAGAGAGAGAGAGAGAGAGAGAGAGAGAGAGAGAGATACAGAGACAGACAAAGAGAATGGGGAGGGCCCAGAACAGTCTCCATAGTTGCACATCATCGGTTTTTCCACATAGTTTCATTCCACAGGTGGGCGCGGGGCTGCACAGGGCAGGAACTGGGCCAGGGTCTTACCCCGGTGAGAACTGAACTGGGGGCACTCCCCAGTTCAGCATATGGGTCCACTAGGGATTTGATCCTGGGTCCCCGGGGCTGCAAAGTGAGTGCTTAACCCACTGAGCCATCC
>PVKE010040827.1:0-14422 GCA_004027555.1 Craseonycteris thonglongyai | reverse complement strand
TCGTCATACTCTCCTAATTATGAGGCACTGGCCAATGAAATGCAATGCCAAAGATCACACTGACAGATTAGTTTTTTTATGTTTTCTTTTATGTTTTTTTAAATGATTTTATTATACATGTGTTTTTTATTTACTTTGTATTACGTTTTGTATATATGTTTCTTTGTGTGTATATAATTTGTACAATAAATGTATTATTTTTAAATTATTTTTGTTTATTATTTTTTATTCTTGTTCAATAATAAATATCCTTAGAAATAGCTGGTGCCCGCCACCCTACCGATATTTTAGAATGCGCCCTAGGGTATAAAAAGGTTGGGAATCTCTGGTATAGAGTATTATTCTGATCCGAAGCCCACTGCTTTCCTCCAACCATATATTTTTCTCAAGAGCACTGCATTCTTTTAAAATAGGAGGAGTTTGGAAAAGATGAAGCTATTAAATGAAAATTGTCATAAATCCCACCCTCACTAATCCGTATACGTGTTTTATGAACATTCTACAGGGACGATTTTTTATTCCCCACTTCTTTCTTAACAGAAATATGTATAAAATAGGTAAAAACAAAATCTTCCATAGTGGAATTGAGGGGGTTTAGTGAAGGCACCCATGACAACAGTATTTTGCAATGTCTAATTAGATGGAGTGGAAAACTCTTTCTTTTCTGTACATAAGTATTAAATAAAAAATTAAAAAAAGGAATTTAAGGAAGAAATAAACAAAAACTTATGTTAAGAAAGAGTAACTCTAGCATATAAGGAGCTATATATTAATTCCATTTAAAACTGCACTATTGTTCTTGGAAATAACTCTAATTTTAAGACCACTGTTCATGATGCCACTGGGAGAAAATCAATTTCTTTCTATCAAATGTGAAATAAACATTCAATACGTCCAGTCAAGACTGAATCAAGGCTTTATATAAACATTTTAAAAAGACAAAATTGGAAAATCAAACCAGAAATCAACTGGAATAAGGGCAGTGTCGTTCACAGGATCATTCCTTCCACGCAGGGAGACCTGATGCTCTGGTTTGGTTTCTTTGTGAAAGTGTGTTACAGTTGTCCTGACACATTCCTTTCTCCCTCCCTCCCTTTCTCCTTGTTCTTTTTTTCCTTCCTTTCTCCTTTCCTTCTTTCCTTTCTCCTTTCCTTCCTTTTTTCCTTCCTTCCTTTCTCCCTTCCTTCTTTCCTTCCTTCCTTCCTCTCTCCCTCTCCTCTTTCATTTTTCTTTCCAACAAAACTGTCCAAATCTTGATGACAAAGTTTACCCCCAATCCCTTCCAGTTCATATGACTGTTTGAAATGTGTGGTTCAAGGCCAAATAATAGATATGTAAAAACGCCCCGCACCACAAAGCCTAATGCAGGGGGAGGATGTTCTCATCTCTAATACCAATATCCCAGAGTCTGAGGTGATCTATTTTTGTAATGTAGTTTTATCCTTAGGTTTAAGATAATGATTTATAAATATTATTAACTTGGAACTTTTTCAATGGGGAAAAAGGAGTGAGACTTTTCATAGAATTAGATATTGAATTTAAAAAATTATAGGAAGTGATTAGCTTCATCAAAACACAAACTGTATATTGAATTCTTACATTGTTGCTCCTTAAGGAAATAAGACTGAAATTATTTAGCATTTTTCTCTCCTTGTAAAACAGGGTTTATGAATGAGTTACACTTATTTTCATTCAACATGCATCCTGCACTCATTTATTAAGTGCTTACAAGTGTTCCAATGTCTGTCTTCAAAGAGTTCTAAGTTAAGTAGGAGAGATTGACAAGCAAACAAAGAAATGCAATAAGGTGGTAGGTGCTGCAAACATAGAAAGTTGGAAAACTCCCAGCATGTCAAAAGGTATTAGAAAACAATTTTAATTCTTCCTGACTTTAAAGGAGTAAATAGAACTCTATACTTTTGGTTCATGAACTAACTCCCTTAATTTTAATAGAAGGAAGACAGAAGTCCCTATACTACAATCCCAAAAGTTTAAATTTTAAAGCTAAATGTAATTGGCATCTTTTTTTTCTTTCCTGATCTTTTATAAACTATTTGTGGAGAAATATTTTGCTTCATGATGCAAAGCCATGGTCAACTGCAATTCATCACAACTGCTCTCTCTGCTGCCTGGATTCTTTGAATAAGGCATTGTGTGAAATTCCAACCTCATTAAATCTGCTGTTTAACTGTGCTCTGTGCAGCCACTGCAAATCTGCTCTGGGTCAACCCTCCTGCTTGTGAAACCATTTAAGGCAAACAAGATGCCTGAACCATGAGGTGTAACATAATACCAAAGTCAGACAGCCACATTCTTTACTACTTAAGTAAATTTCTACATTCTTTGCTGATCAAACTAAATTCTTTTTTTCATTTTTATTTGGTAGAATCATTCAGACAAAATGTTGCTTCCTTTAAATATTAAATAGCACTGAAGGGCCATATAGTAAAAGAACAAAGAAACTCACTTCATTTCACAATCATATACAAAGGGATAAAAATTAGAGTTCAGATTTTCCTTGATGAAGTGCACCACTTAATTCTAGAACAGAATTTTCTGATGACATTGTGTGGAAAAATTAAGCACAGTATTTTCTATTATGCATTACATTTCAGAGCAGAAGTATCACCCCAGAATAATTTTATAATTTATTTTACTCTAAAGCAACCCAAGAAGTCATTAAGAATCTGTGTGTGTGTGTTTGCATGCACACACACACACACTCTCATGTGTGGGTTTATCCCTGCACACATTAATGCATGTTAGATAGGTAAATGGGGAATATGTCTACTACAATTGACACTATATTCTTATTTCACATGATTTGACAGTTCTTATATGGCAGCAATCACTGTTTTTTGACCTACCTTGGTGACAGTCTCAAATCAATCAGTGACCTAGATGGGAATGATTTTATAGCCCATTACCCAAGCCTTCAGTCATCCCACTTGTGTTGTGACCGAACTGATTTTCAACTCCAAAAATAGACTGTTACAGAAGGTATGAGATTTTTCCAAAGACAAAAATATGGTCAATTTGCAGCTGACCTGCAGATTGTTTTGCAAGTATTTATGATATAATTTCAATTCTCCACAATGCTTCAAATGTGTATACATTAAAGTTTAAAAGCTATATATCCGACCTACATTAATGACATACATCAAAGTAAATCATGAATTCTCAGAAAATGATTTGTTGAACTCCTTAAAGCATGTAAATTTTTTAAGAAACAATATTGGCAAAGTTTGCCATGGTTTAATAAAATAATTGGATGAACAAATATAAATATGTTTTCGCTTATTTATATTATACAAAAGCTGTGGCACATTAGAACGTTTCAAATGAAGAAAGAAGAAAATAAATTCAATATGATCACACACACACATCTTAATACATTAGGTATGTTATAAAATGTCACTTAACAGGACATTATACAGGCTATTTTAATGTTCAATAACAGAGCAAATGTTATTAGAAAATTAATGAAAATTGAAAGGGTATTAAATTTTTTGCAGAATGAGAATAAGAAAAATATCTCCACACACATTTTTATCTTTACTAAGTTCTACATTGTGTTCTTTATTTTTATTGTAAAATGTACATTTTAGAAAATTTGACAAGTTTTAAGTAATAATACAAAACTAATAAATATTGCACAAAGAAAAGTGTAAAATTTAATAAAATTGGATTAGGTTTTCTGAGGATGAAGGTATTTTTATCCAACTTTGAATTCATGAGTTGGAATAAAGAGATGCTAATAAATTGAAGATAATAATTGAAGAAGGAATATATAAAATAAACACCTTTATAAACAGATATAAATTATTGAGAAGATATGCAAAGTGTTATATTTTGGGGAATGTTGAATATAATCTGGATGGTATTGTTTCAAATAAATAATGAATTGTTTTAACTTCAAAATATATCTATGCATTAAGATGTTTTAAGAAATTCCATTCTCTCTCCTTTCGTAATTTCATGAAAATCTGAAGACTAAACAGCCAGTGTTTTATTTAAAACACCACAGGGAAAAGATTTAGATGGTTTTCCTTACTTCCCCCTTCCAATTAAAATCAATATACTAATCGTACCACAGAAACAGTATTCTACAAACATTCGCTTAATATCTATTCCATCCACGGCACTATTACAATTACTAGAGGCAATAGGGTATTATAACTCTATCATTGTCTGAAAATAGCTAGTGATCTGGTTTGAAATTTTTAAAAACAAATCAGCAATCATTATTCAACAAAGTAAGTGAACATCAGAGTTTCACTTTATACAGCAGAAACAGAAAATAACCTATAAAAGAGGTTTCTGACAAAATATAATTCTCAACACTTAACAAAAGGCCATATGGAGATGTCAAGACTGGTAATTTAGGGTAAGTAGGGATGAGAGATGAGTAATTGTTTTATTCTATTATTTCTAATTTCAAACCTATAAATAACAACTCTCAGTTTTATAATGCTAAATGTGACAAGATTCAAATATGCAATTCTAATATGTAGAACATAGCAGAAAACATCTTTAAAATAAATATCAGACCGTAGGTACCTTCGTAAGACTTGATAAAAAGATTCATTGGTAATAGTTACAGGTCATTTCTAGAACAGATGATACCATAGAAAAATAGGCAAGTACATGATAGATTAATGGATAAATAGATACAGTCATACATACACATTGATACATACATACATGAAACATGGATAGATAGCTTACACATCAGCTCTCAGTTCATAAGTTTTAAGCAGCTTCTACAGGTTTCACATTAAACCATGGTGACCACATTCTATAAACAAAAAGAGCTAATAAAGGGTTTGGCTTTAGCTTGAAAGTTCTCCTGCCATTAAGTAATTTTCCTTTGCCATATACTTAGCCCTTGTTATGACCTAATTATGTATAATTCTTTTGGAATAGGATCATTACAACTATGTTTATTACAAGCTCAGCAACTATTTAAAGATATTCACCAAAGACATACATGTGGCTAAGCTGGGACAAGGAGTCTGCATCCAATTTGATAACCACAGAAAAAAGTCAGAATGAAAATATCTTTTGAAAGCAATATTTTGGTTTATTCTAAATTGAACCAAGTTGACACAAACACTGCATTTTTCAGATATTTAAAGAAAAACAAATGGTTGATTTTTTAAGGCATGGTGCCCAGAAATTATATTAGCTACTACAATACAGGGAATCACTCAAGGGAGAGTCACAAATTATTTTATTTTATTTTATTGTTTTTGACAGAGACAGAGAGAGACAGAGACAGAGAGAGACAAAGAGGGAGGGCCCAGAGCAATTTCCATAGCTGTACATCAGCAGTATTCAACATGGTTTTGTTCCACACAGGTGGGTGGGGGCCACGCAGGGTGGGAACTGAACTGCAGGTTTCCCACATCTCATCGCCTCGAGCCAGGAGCCAAACCAGGGGAGTGGCGAGAACTGAGCTGGGAGCCTTTCACATGGGAAGCACACTGCAGTTCCCAGTTCAACGTGTGCATCTGCACGGTCCAGAGGTGGGGTTTGATCCTCGGACCTCCGGGCTGCAAAGCAAGTGCTTCACTGCTGAGCCATTCTGTCTTCCCTGAGAGCCACAGTTTTCTTAGTCCCATTAAATATATATTGGGAGAAAAAAGGCTCTTCAAGGGACAAATAGCCTCTCTCATATGGATCTGGGTGATTATCCAGCAATTGAGCAGTGAAAGAATCCTATTTGAAAAGTTTGAAACATGTTTGAAAAGTAAGTGCATGTTGCTTTGATAATAACTTGAGGATTGTCTATCCTAGTATCTTGGTTATTATTTGATGATATGACTAGGTCAATAAGCTAAATGAAGGGGAAAACTATTTAACAACTACACTACAGTGTGTACAACTTTAATTTTAATTATCCACTTTATAAGTATATATAGTTGAATATTAGTGGGACATACCATGAAAAATCATAAGCTTAGTGATCTTGCCCATCACTAAGAATTAATAAATGAATAAATGAATGATGCTTTCATCATCAAGTTTATAGATAAGACACTGATATACTAATATCTAATCTGTCATCCAATAATAATAAATTCTGACAATGCAAAGCCATTGGCACTTGTAAAGAGAAAAATATATTTGTTTTATCTATACTGTACTTGATATTCTCAAGTTTACTAAGTTTTCTTTTCTGATTTAATTTTGAATTGTCATGAATGCTAGGTTAATGACAGAGGTTGATATTAGAGGTTAATGCTAACAGATAAAGATTATGGGCTAAGACTAAAGACATTATAATGTTTGAGAAGTTTACACACTTGCTTCTTTTCACTCATTAATATGTATATAAAATTTTTATAAAAAAAATAAATATGTGTTATCATTGTGAGTGAGACTGATCTCTAGAATAATTTCCCACATTATTTGATTCAAAAAAGTATTTGTGTAACATTCACAGCTTAATAGTTTTAAGATTTTTAATAGAGGATTATTTGTTTCAATAAAAACGTAAGTGTAAAATATTTTGTTGAATGTGTTTATTTTACATGATCAAATTGCAATGTGTGATATAAAAGAAATAGGTTGCTCAAAATATAATACTTTGTAATAGGAGAGTACTAATGAATATAGGTAAACTGAAAACAGTTTTTAATAAAAACATATTTTATCTAATCAATCATTCAAATCAATGTGTCATTAAATCTATTTTATTTCATAAAAACATATTCTTTGTTGCAAATTAGAAGTTGACTGAAAATCAGCCAGTCTTCATTTGGAGATAAAACCACAATGTCACGTTTAGATAAGATTTGTGTTGCTATGGTTTGTACAATGCATAACCATTTTTTAAAATTAAAGATCCTTAAGGTATTCTATATTAATAGGTTCTACAGATCATCTACAAAGGAACAGAAAGGCACCTTTTAAGAGTGCTTTGATGTAGATAATATCAGATTCCTTATGTTTTTTGTGGAAAATTTTTTGCATTCATATAATACTTCCCAGCTAATTTGCACTCTTGAGGATGACCCTGAGGCACTGATAAAAGCTACACATTTCAAAGTTTTCAGTGATATTGGCACTTCTTAATCCTTCATTTTAAAATAGAGCCATTTTAACCTTAGAATTTTCTAATTTATTATTCTCACTCATATTTACAATCAATGGTGCCTGAGCCTTGTAACAAAGTTTCATTACAACCATAGCAGGGAATATAAGAGGTGGAATAAGCTAGCTCATATCTATTCCACCTTGCCAGGCACACATAAGATCTTACACACACGAGCACAATGACAATAAGAAAAGATTGATGTTAATTCAAAGTTCATTGTTCACTCTTCATTGAGATTATTTGCGTGCTGGAGCTCAATTTGTTACCTATTTTTCATTTCAATGTAGAATTATTTGCACAAATAGACCATGTACTTTTAGGCTTCTTCAAGTTGTTTTCATAATAACAAAAAGACAAATCTCTAACTGCAAATACAAAAAGTGATGATAATAGTTAACATTTACCTAGCTTTTATTATGTGCCAGGCACGGTTCTAAGTTCTTTACATGTATTAAATCAATTAATATTCATAATAACCCTGAGAGCATACAAAACACAGACCAGAAAACAAAATAAAACAGAACTACCATTTGATTTCTCATTGATGTGTTTCCTTGTCTAAGCATATTTCATATTTACTCATGTGCTGACCAAGCAATGCAGACAAAAATGCAGTCACGTTGAAAATATGTAAGTCCTTATCTGCAAGGAAATTTGCAACTGGAGATATATTCTGTGATTGTCAAAGAAATGCTGCATCAATGTAGAAATGAAGTGAATGTCCCAAGATGGCTAAATGCATTGTGTTGCTTTCTACAAAAATGGTGAAGATGAAAGCAACATTAGATATCTGGATATCTAAATTGTGATTTACCTCTGAATTTTTCTACTTATATACCTGCCTAATGGAAAAGTCACAACACCTTCAATAAAACTATACTTCCATTTTACAAATGAGGAGAAAGGTTAAAATTACTTTGATAGTTAAAATGCAATAAATTTACTCATTTGACATTCATTGTTTATAAACTGATAGATGCTTCAGAGGCAAGAATGAATGAGATATTTTCATGGTGCTCGTATTCTAATTTTTAACTCATTGTCAAAGTCCTATAATAGAATGAAGTCAGGTTACTATTAGAATCGAAAGGAGAACATTTAACAGAAACCAGGTGAATTATGATTGTCTTTCTAAAGGAGATGTCAACAATTTGGGTCTTGAAAATATTGAGAACTTATGTTATAGATAGAAAATTATTTCAGACAGAACAATCATTTTTCCTTGTAAGATATGGAGAAAAGGGGAAGCCGGGATGGCTCAGTGGGTTAAGCGCTCACTTTGCAGCGCCGGGGACCGAGGATCGAATCCCGGCCCCGGCCCGTGCGGAACCATATGCTGAACTGGGAGCTCCCCCTGTTCAGTTCTCTCTCTGTCTCTGTATCTCTCTCTCTCTCTCTCTCTCTCTCTCTCTCTGTTGAAAATAAATAAATAAATAAAAATATATTAAAAAAAAGATATGGAGAAAATACATAGATCTGAGTTTATTTGTAGAACTCATGGACTCAGGTGTGACTTACATATAGGGAATAACCCAGAAACAGAAAAAAAAAAATCATTGATTGAGAAAGTAGGAATAGTATCATAAAGAACTTGTTATGCTTTACCAAATAATTTGGAAAATAATATTTCCAATATGTATTCACAATATTTCCCAATCTGTGTTTTCTAGAAGTAAAGAAATAATACATAATTCACTACATTTATAGAGAAAAAAATATAAATTAGCATTTTAATGGCCTCCAAAAATTCTGGAATTAAGTAAATTTTAACACATTTTCCCAAAGTAATTCTCAAATGTATTTGACCACGAAAAATGTTTAAATAAATGTTTATTGCAAAATATCATGCATGCAAATTAAAAATGTATGCTGTGATGAATTTCGACACCCAGTAAAAGTGAGAGAACAATACTCAGCTCCCCTACAGCCCACTCCTAATGATTATCTTACCCTACTCCCAAATGATTACTTCTATTTATGATAGTATTGATATCCTTGAAACCATTTCATATTACATAATTAAATATTATTGTAAATTTATTATGAATTTGTGTGGGTTATATATAATGTCATCATTACTTTCATATATTGACCTTGTATCCAGTGATTTTGCTAAATACATTAAGTATATTTTTAAATAATGTATCTGTTGGTTCTCTGGATTTTCTATATCCGAATGATATAATCTATGAACAATAAGAATTTTATGTATTTTTAAAAATATGTATGTATTTTCTTTTGTCCATTGCCTTAAAGAAGTAGATAGTACCTTTCATGAAATAGTTCTTCCTATACCTTAAGGTTCACAGTTGATGTTGTACATTATTATACTCATTTGGGCTTAGGCAAATGTACAGCGACAGGCCCATCATTATAGTATCATAGAAAGTATTTTTACTGTCCTAAAAATGTTCTCTGCTGGAACTATTTATCCCTTCTCCTATGCTTCAATTCCAAGAAGACACTATTGGTTTTCCATAGTTTTGCCTTTTCTAGAATGTCATATAGTTGGAATGGTATGGTACATAACCTTCTCAGATTGGCTTTTTCACTTAGTAATATGCATTCAACTTTCCACCACGTGTTTTCACAGTTTTCTAGTTTATTTCTTTTTAGTGCTGAATAATATTCCATTGTCTGGATATACCACAACATATTTAACTATTTTTTTAAAAATATCTGTATTTGCAACAATATACTTTGGTTTATTGTTTAATATTTTGTATTAATAAATATATTTGAAATAACATTATTTTATGCCTATGTATTCTATAAAACTAATAATGATAATTTAGTATGCATTTTAAAGGAAACCAAGTTCTAACCGAAAGATGTGAATATAACATTCAATTCTTATCACCCCAGACTCAATTTCTAATATCCTAAAGACACAAATTTACTAAAATAATAAATATTTTAAACTGGATTATAATTTGTTAAAACTATAAAGAACAGAAAAATAAGAAATTATATTCAACCATTTTAGCAAAGGCAACTTTTTGCTTATTAACTAATTTATTCTGTTAATGTATCATTCTTTTTATGTCAAGTAATTAGCAGGTCACAGAAAGCAGAAAAAAATCTTTAACAGAAATGTCTACTTCTTTTTAATACTCTTGAAGTCATTATTTTGTTATGGCTTTAGTATATTAGTAACAATTTAGAGTCTTTGTTTATATTAAAATATATAAAATATGCATTCTGATTTTAAAGCTTAAAAATAGAACAGAAATTAAAGATGACATTTCCAAATGTCTAAAAAGTGCATAAAATCAATTTGACTGATACGAATATACTCTAAAAATATTTCAATTTACACAATTAATGCTCCTAAAGAATTTACATTCATATTTTCATTCTTGTCTACCAATAACCAATCCCGTTTACAAAATCTAATATCTTCATTAGCAAAACATATGTAGCCCATTTGTTGTACATAAGTATGCTTGGTTGTGTAAGATTAAAGACACTGAAGAAAAATATCAAATCCTCAAGGAACTATAATACCATGTAGATCATACAGAAAAGAAGTAAATAAAAGGGAAATCTATAGATTTAAAGACATTTAAGAACATTTTATGGGATGCCTGGATAGCTCAACAGGTTGATCACTTGCCTTGCAAGCGAGGTCAAGGGATCCCTGCCCTAGCCCATGCAAACCCATATGCTGAATTGGAACATACCTCCCATGTGCAAAGGGCCCAATTTGGTTCCCACCCCACATGGCCCCACACCCACCTGTGTAGAATGAAACTGTCAAAACTAATGATGTTCAACTATGGAGACTGCTCTGGGCCCTCCCCCTTCTCTGTCTCTGTCTCTGTCTCACTCTCTCAAACAATAAAATAAATCTTAAAACAACAACAACATTTTATGTTTTAAAAAAAGTCAGGGAACAACTACAGTACCAAATTTAGAAATACACATTTACATAATAAACTTTTAAAGCAGTGTATGTTCCAGCTTTAGATTAAATATATAAATACAGAATCTAATGTATTTGGTTATGTTTTTCTATGTCACAATAGATTATCAAAGGTACATTATGAGTGTGAATACCCCCCACAAATGTTCTTAGTGACTTCTCTTTAATGTCAACAGCCCTGTACTGGAAATAGTTATTCCTTAACAACATACCCTAAACAATTCATTACAGACATCTTCTCATTCTGTGATACATACAAACTGTGCTTGTTAAAAAGAAAAAGAAAAACTGCTAAGGACTTGGTAGAGAAATTGTAATAGGTTTTGTTGTAATAATTGACACACCTAGAAAAATTTTGAACGAGATTTTATACCATTTGTCCTCTGATTCTGGAATGACTCCACTGTGTATCTTATGCAGAATGTGATGCCCTCATTTTTCCTCATTTATAATCAAGTACATAAGGATTATTTAATTATTTTAGTTATTGAATTTAAAGATAGGTCAAAGTTAAAAAAAAATTATGAATTTATTTTTCATGAGACATTTAGATTCATTCACAGCTGGTGCTATTCCACCATCCCACCCTTCTTATTCTTCTCCTGTTCTGTAGAGCCAGATTTCTCGGCACATTTGTCCTCTCAATGTTCCCTAAATACTCCATAATATGATTCTATACCTTTAAAATATACACATTTATTGCCTAAAAGATCTTTTTCCACCCTCAACTCACTACTAGGCAAATGCCTCTTTAAACAAACTCAACATAAATATTATCTCAATTCTAGAGCTACTACCTCTTTGTCCATTTCTCTCCAATTACCCAGTAGAACTTATCACATTTATATTCACATATTTATGGCACTTTGTATATGCTCATTTTTGTTTAAAGCGATGCACTGAGTGAGAGTGCTAGCTTCAGAATCAGATAACTTCTGAGTTGGATTCATGATTCTGTCCCTTGATGAGCTATACAACCATGAACAAGTTCCTCAAACCCTCTGTCTCAGTTTTCTCACTGTTAAAATGAGCATAGGTATATTCGTATGTTATAGATATTCTTAAAACTGTGAATTGTTTAGCACATATTGAATATTTTACCTATCATTTTATGTCTTTGTAAATATGCTTGTCTCTCCTTTCTAATAACTTCTGTAAAGAAGACAATTTTTATCACATTTCTATCGCCAGTAGTTATTGACTGATATGAGTATGTACTCTAATAAAGATGTGGGTGAAGGCTGAAGAAGCCATAGAGGGCTTATGGTAAATATTAATTGCCTAGTAATAAGTTATAAGGATTTGCCTTTTTGGTATTTTAGTGCATGAAAAATGTTTGCATATCAATTTTATACCATTCACATATATATGTAATATGAAAATATATACAAGCTAGATATAGGTAATTAAATTTTTGTAATTATTAATTATGATAATTACTGTTAGACCCTTTTTGCTCCATTGCAACCAATATAATTGCAACTATCATCAACCAAAATGTACGGCTGGCCATAACTATTTTTAAATCCTATGAAAACAAAATTTCTAAAATTTGGTGGCTCCCTACTAGAAGATTAGAATCATTTAAGTACTTGTGAGAGCACCTAGAAGCCACTTTGTTTTCATATTCTCCTCATTACATTCTCTTCATTAATTTGTTCAATTGACTCTCTACCCTAGATTTTTGATACCAGAAATCACTGTCCATTCCATACCTCCACTTCTTACTAGAGGACCACTGAAACTGATAACTTGCAGTGCTACCCTTACACAATTTTCAGGTCTCTACTTTGTTTGATGATGGAGCTTACTTCAGACAATGATGTATGTCTACTTTGTATCTACTGGTTATTATAGCCAGAAGACCTATTGCAATATGTGAATTCAGAAAGAATTTTTGGGGGTTCCAACATTTCTTCTCATTGGACTTCTTAGGATATTGATACCTGCTTATATTAGGTTTCTGATTTTTGTCTCACACCCTGATACTTGTTGGTGTAACAGAGACAAAAAAATTATTAAATGTGAGAATTTATAATTCATGTTGTTTTCATAATTTGAGTTATGAGTAAAGAGAAAAATTCAAAATATTAGAAAGTCTAGACTAGGGCAAAGGGAGGGCTATAAAAATAAACACAGAAAAGAAAGAGGCATATATGGGTCAGATAGTTTAAGGATAGAGAAGAAAAATGACCGAATGTCAAAGATAGAAGCCATGCTATGCTAATTAAGATGCAGAATTAGCATATCTAGAGGAGTATTTACATAAGGAATAGATATACAAGGATCATGATATGTGATCCCACCTCACCCTTTCAGGAATTTCATCAAATATTTTAATTGATTTTTTCGTTTGATTGTGAAATGTTCCTGAAACAGAGTGGAATGTGGCTCAGATCTATAAAGTTTACATTAGATTTTGGCTAATGTGTTTTTAAACATGACCAGATCAGGTTAGTAAATTTGACTCTTGTAGTTTTCTTAGGGAAGGTTGACTGCCAGCCATTTCATAGGAGTTCCTTGGTTTGTGTAGGCAGAGATGTGCCATTTATGTCAGTGATTGGTTATTCACTTTGCAATTATAAAAGTAATATGGTAATTAATGTGGGCTTTTTGAGAATCTTCTCAAATTCAAGAAAGCATTACTACGTATATGATGTATCATTCATGATATTCAGCCATTTATCTCCCTATATATGTTTATCTATCATCTGTCCATCTATTATTCGTTACCTAGCTAATGAGATTCTTTTTAAGATAGAAATATACATGTAAGTATATAGAAATGTAAATTGTATTGCTCACAAATACTAGACAAGACAGAGTTTGTGGCCAGAAGAAAAGAAAAGAATGTTTTCTATAACCTTGTACTCCTTCATGAACTAAGGCAGGCCTTCTAGAAGTTCCCTGAACCATTATCATTTGGCATTACAACAAGCAAAGCTTAATTTTGAAGTTATTCTCAGCAGGATACATGCTTAAGACATATCTCTAAAAGAAAATAACTTTACTTAAGCACATTTTCTATAACCATTACAGTTAAATTCATGAAGGTAAAAGGAAAACATTCAGCAGCTACCCAGACACATAGCATTTACATTCATAACATTTAAAGGAAGCAAAATAGCACCCTCATCATAAATTTGTAGAATTGAGGCTGAGATAGGTCAGCTTCTCCAGGTCATGAATTTGGTTTGTGGACCATAAACCAGAACATGTGCAGTCCTATTCAGTGACTGTCACACTAAACAGTATTTGGTCTGAATTAGTGGTATATGTTGAGTAAAAAATATCAAAAATATTGGCCTAAATTACGTATTTTAATACCTAGATTATCTGTTTTTCAAGTAATGGCTTATGATTGATTTGACAGTTTTTGAAGAACAGTTACTAAA